>JAANDH010001233.1:68243-87932 GCA_011799765.1 Nymphaea thermarum
ATCGAATACTTCAGGTAAAGGAAGGTTATATCTTTTGCACACAACATGCACTAAAAGCCCATGGGCAAAAATTTGAAAATAACAAGCCATTTCAAAGTTCAATGCTTTGAAAAGAAAACTTGACGTCTTTTGCTATATTCCTAATTGGTGAGTATTCGAGGCAATACCACTTCTCTTTAGATCATTTTAGTTGAGGTTTAGTTCTATTGTTGAGTGTCAACCTGGTTTAGAGTCTTTAGACTTTGAGACCCATGTTCAATATTTATTTATGGCCATGCTTAGTTTGAGTCAGTTTTTTGTAGTGAGTATGTTGACTAGAGTACTTATTGTGTATAGTCTAGCATCGTAGGGACATGGGTTTAAATAGTTGTTGAGGTTCCATGCTTAGTTTGAGTCAGTTTTCTGTAGTGATTAAGTTGACTAGAGTACTTATTGTGTATAGTCTAGCATAGTAGGGACATGGGTTAAAGTAGTTGTTGTGGAATGTGGTTCCATGCTTGTTTGAATCTTAATTATAGTAGTTCTTGTTTGATTGTTAACTGTCATGTTCTTTTCATTGAGCATTTTATTCTATGTAAAACCATGTATCTAAGTTGCACATGTCCTAGCTATACCGAGGTATGTTTCAGAAGAACTGTGAATGTTGGACTAGTTAAACCTTGGTGCTGATTTCATGAGTTTGTTGGTCTTCACTGGGATTGTCAGAAGTTAGAGCATATGCTTATTGATTGTATTTCTAAAAGGCCTGAACCAAGTTAGTTAGCTGAATTATTTTTCAAACTTGTTAATTTTTGATTTGTTTTCTCACTTTTTGTGTTTGATAGTTAAGTTTCCCTGCATTATAATTATATTTTCATCACTTGTTCACTGAACTTATGTATGTATTTATGTTCTTCAGGTGTTGCTGGTTTTGATAGACTGTTTTTTAGTTTAAGATAGTTCAGATTTTTTATTGATCTGAGTATTATACTTTGCCAAGTTGAATTGTCTAATAGTGCTTTTGATCGGTTTGGTTTTCAAAGTTTATAGAAGGTTAGTTTCTATACCATCATGAACCATCTCTTGTTTGAATTTTGCATGAAGAGAGTTCTGTCCTTTCTTTTGACGTAAGATTGGGAAGCAATTTCTATATCAATTCAAAAGCTTTTTATACTCAGTTTTACTTTGATATCAAATTTGGTGAATTTTAGAGTAGATTTAATGGGTTGAAGTCAGTTTCTTCCAAACCCTGCCTTTCTGCAACATTGTTGCGGAAACAAAACAGGAAAATTGGGGAACCACGTTTCTGAATGGCTATAGCTTTTGATCCCAAAGTTATGTTTGAGATTTATAAAATGGAGTTTTCTTGGAAACTTTAGCTTCAAAGTGAGATGCATTTTGTTAAATTTGGACATCATTTGCCTTTCCTAATCTCTATTTTTACAGAAATCTCTCCAACGAGGTTCATGACAGTCTTACGGTCTTATTACTCATTCGATTTTGGACATCCTCTTTTCTCATTGTTGTGTGTAATTTTTTTCATCTTTTTACCCTTTCATGTTATTGTGTCATAGGAAGCCATTTTGCATGTTTTTTTATATAAATTTGTCGAATACTGTATAGAATTTTCTTTTTCTTTTGGGTTTTAATTTTTTACCTACATTTGTGGAGTCATTGAATGTTGAAGATATTGCATTCAGCAATGGAAGAAATTACTCTCAATTTGAAGGAGTCATTGAATGTTGATTTATTTCTTTTCCTGTGGTTTTTTTATGCTCTTTGATGTTTAAACTCTTGTAGTGACGTCACAGATAATAGTAAGTTTTATTTGGATGTCATTTTTACCCTAGTGGGAGTTCAGTTTTTTGCTTTCTTTTATTTAGTAAAAATTGATTCTTAACATAGTTAGTATAGTTAGTGTGCATAGGAGTCACTTCTCTGTTGTTTTAGACTCACTTGTCAATTTTTTATTGCTTTTTCACTACTGGTAGTGATTGAATAGATTGTATCCTTCTTTGCTAACAGACTTTACATTTGTTTTTCATGTTATTTCTTCCTTTCTGCCCTGTGTACTTGAGTGTTGCATGTTCATCTTCGTTGCAAGCATAATAGAGTAGAAATATTTTGTGTTCTTATCATCTTGCATATTAGTATAGCTTTTTTATTTTTGCACTTTTTTTTACTAATTTTTAAGATATTTCTTTCATTAGGAAAACAAATTGTCTTCAAGGACTACATTTCTATTCTAGTTTTCCAGAAAATTTGTGCTGATTTGAAAATCTGAAATAGATACCAAAATGTTTCAAAAGTTTTTAGATTTCTGGTTTTTGAAAATCTTCAATGGAGTAAAAAAGCACTTAGTTTTGGTATCAGCTCATTACCTTTTAACCAAGATTGACTGACATACAGAAACACGTTGTGTGGCAGTATACTAGTTTTGGATTTAGCTGCAAGAATGGTGCATTCAAATGATAATACCTGTTCTACAATTAGCAGTGCTAGATAAGTCTTAAGTTAAGAAATGAAGTGGGGGACATATGTTGAGGTTGAATTCGAGGGGTTTTAAGAGGTTAGTATGATCCATGGCCTGGATTGGTCCTGGGCTAGCATCAATCCCACCCTCATATGTTTGGCCTTTGTCTTCAAGGCCCTTAAGGTGAAGTTGGTGGATCCCAAATAGTGTGGCATGTTCTTCCACGTGCTTCATGGGTTGTTGAGCTCCTTCTTTATAAAGGATGCCTCAGCTGCATACATCACTAAATAGGAGCAGCCGAATAGAAACTGTTATAGTTCATCAGCAACTTAGTAGCTAGTTGAAACTATTTGTATTTTCACCTATTGCAGTTTTCTTAAGATAAAATCGTGGACAAGAAAATGTGGGCGGGCTGCCATTTGAGCGCACCCAATTTGAGTATCATTCCATACTAGACCTGTGTGAACAGTAACATCTGCATGCTGGTTTGAGGGGGGCTATAGCTTAGACCACACGTGCTTTTCTCAATTATTGATTCATGAGTGCTGCTTCTATAGTCTTCGCAAGGTTGCCTTTTCCATATTTCCAACAACAGTAAACGATCCGTCAACGGAACAGTCGCTTCAATGCACACAGCGAGTAACAAGAGCATTGAGCACACTGGCAGATTCCTTGGAGAAATCTCAACGTTTTAGTGGTCTTCTCTTGTTCCCCAAAAATGTCTTCTTTATTTGCTTGGAATTGTAAAAATTGGGCCTGACCACGCTGTTTCGTTGAGGTACTAAAGGAAGTTAAAAATAAATGAGACAAAGGAGATTGAAGAAGAAGAAAAGGTAAGTATGGGCAAATGACTGTTACAGTACGGGAAGCACAATGCCTTGGATTGTTGGATTAATTTGGAGAATTCAAAGAGATGGCATGTCAACATCAAGATTAGTTTTTATATACTGGATGTATAATAAATGCCGTCTCCATTAAAAACACGAGAGATCCTACGGTGCTTGAGATATGAGCAACTGGAGATGAAGGAAATAGGAAAACCCTTTTTTATAACTTCTTACCATGGCACTCGGCCATGAGAGCCCTTCATTTGGCAGTACATTGAGGACTCTTGATGGATCAGATTGTATGATGGGCGTGGTATGGCTGGTTGGATCCGGTTGAAATGGTCGTCAGATTCTTAATGGTGCTATCAGATTCTGGTGATGGGAAGTTTTTCCCTCAAGCACAAATATAAAGATCTGCAAAAGTTTTCAAGTTCCGATCGAGTTGCTGGACACGGCATCAACGTCGCTCTATTGAATCGCTGCCACTTGTGGCGTTCGGTCACCAACGTCCATGGTGGAACTACCAAGAAGTAATGGTGATATCAAACTTGAGCAGACAGGCGACAGCTTCGTAGCAGAGAGATGCTTGGGGGAAAGATCACGATCTTGGACAAAGAATCTTTAGTAGATCGATTAGTTGGGTTCAAATGAAATTGATAATAAGATATGTCCATCCATTTCGATCTCTCTATTCAATTTCATGGAATCATTGGGAGGCTGGGTCGTTTCAGGTGATTTACTTTTCCAAGTTAAAGTGATGCTTGCCATTTGTCTCGTGAAAAGCTGCTTTGGAAGGGAGAATGTATCAGTCGGTGAAAACTAAACAAAAAAACTTAGACCATCCGTTGCATAAACAATTTTTTTCAATTTGCCTAGATTTTCCTGAGATTTTAAACTTTACGGTTGCATTTTTTCTTGCATTCTCTAAAGATCTTATTTTCATGTTTTCCGTATTTTACTTTTACAATTATTTTTATTTTTTAAAATTTGTTGAGATTTTAAACTTTGCCCATATTATACTCCAGGCAAGCTCTTGCCGTTTAAAATCCCTAAGTGATATTTCTGACAAGGAGTTCAATGTAGGATACGAACACAAACACAGTTCCGATTAAAGGGACTGGAATAAGCAAATATGAACACCTTTCTTAATTTGGAGTTGAACTATCCGTTATTCATTAATGGAAGGAAGAAAATTAATTTAAGAAACCAAAATGTTATTGCAACGGTCATGGTACTTATAATTATTTGCCCTCGTTAAAATGTAAATCCAGAAAAACTTCCAGGCTCCCTCTCGACGAAACTCCCGCCCACACTCTCTCTCCCTTTCCTCTCGACTAAACCTCTGAACAGCAGTGCGTCTCCCGTCTTCTTCTTCAACTGCAATGCAAGCCGTCTCCCTCGGAGCTCCCTCTCTTCTTCAAGGTATGCACTAAACCCTCTTTTTCCACTCTCTCTCCCTTTCTCTCGCTCACACCAGGTTCTGAGTAGGCCATGGCCGACACAAAACGCCTTTCACCAGCCCTAATCGCTGGTGGGTGTTCTCATATGAGGTCTTTGAAACATCTACGTTAACCTGCTCTCTCTCTCTTTGGCTAGGGCTCTGCGTCTGCCATGTTCAACGCAGCTCTTGTATGTTACCTTTTCCTGTCCCTCTTACTCATTTGTTGTCTTCAATGTGCTAGTTCTCAAGTTGTTTGATGAAATGCTTGTGTGCTTGTACACTTTGTTTTTTAGGCTTCAACAACACTTTTTTTTGTATTTCATTCACAATGGAGTACGTTAAGTCTGCCATTAGTTTTCATTAGTGTATTCTCAGGCAATTTAGTTCTTTAACTTCCCTTTTTTCATGTTATTCTTTGAGGCGTCCGAGGAAAAGCAGAATTGTTTAATACTCAATATTGATTTTTTTCTTGTAGTTGTTGAAGTAAGTGAACATATATGCGTGTACTCATCATGTGATCATCGATTGTTTTCCAATCCAGTTATGATATTTGTATTTCTGTTTGTATTCATTCATACGAGTTCTTCTGCATTGGAATGCCTAGGGATTGGTTAAATGAGTCTTGATTTGTGCCATAAGTGGATGAGTATGCTTATTGTGGTGGACATGATTTTCAAATATTTCTAATTTTCTGCATTCTCAGCTGAATATCCTAGCTGTAGAGAGCCGAGGACTCTGCAACGGCTATGTTTCAAGCTGTTGGAGATCCCAACAGCTCATGTTCTTTTCTGTTTATTGGCCGATCAAGCTCTTAAAGAGCTATTTTGTGAGATTCTTAGAAAATAAATTTTGCTATTCAAAAGTGTGATAGATTTGCCTGTTTGTGAGATAATCAGTTTGTTCACATGGTATCATAGCTTGGCTATGTGTGATTTTTGTTCTGTTCGTCAAGTTAGGGCTGCTTTTTCAAAGAAAAAAAAGTGAGACGGTCTGCTGCTATAAATTTTCCTGATTGATGCTCAATTAATTGTTGACTTATTTGAAGATATGTGTCAGTACCAATTGCTGTGGCAATTAGAAGACTGACTTTGTTTTTCATTTCTAGTGTGTTATATTTCTTCCATATGGACCCTTCCATCACAAGGTCCTATATTTTCTGGGGGAGTTCAAGGGATATGGGTCACTTGGTTTTCTACTTCCAACCATAGGTCACTTGGTTTTATGGACCTACTGTTTTTTAAGGAAAAGGGAAAACAATCTAGGCAATATATCACTTGACGTCAAGATTTCTTAATAAACCTACTATTTTCAAACCAATTTTGCTGCACTACGATGTACCTTCGCTTTGTCTTAGGTATTTCTTTGTGGGTAAAGGAGGAAGTTTCAAGCCCTTGCTGTCGGTCAATTGAAGGAGAAGACTAGAAAGATTCTTTGTGTGAGCTATGAAGATGGGTTCAGTGACGTGGAGGAGCTCAAGGATTAGGAAATGTTATTCGCCTTTGCAATCAAACACCTGCAAGAATCAAACATGAAAGTGCGATGAGGTGGAAGCCCGAATGTTCCTTGAGACCTTGGCAGGTAGCAAAATGAGTGTTGAGAGATGGGCTCGGGGCGAGTGTAGTTGTTCCTCTGGGTTAGTAATCGAGAGTACTGGGTATGCATAAAGGTGATTTATGTATATTCCACGAAGATAACAACCTATGAACATTTTGTCTCGTTGAAACTCACAAGTTGAAGTGGGTATGACACGTGACAAAGCTACACAAAACCATCAAAGAGATGGCGTTCCGTAGTAGCCTTTGGGGTGGTGAGGTATTTCCCTCAAAGGTGAAGGTCGGCCTAAAAAAAAAAAAAATCAAAACAACAAAGAAGACAAGAAAAAAAAAAGCAAGAAAAAGCCAAAGAAAATCAAAGACAAAAGAAAACAAGAAAAAAAAAGTGCCTGCCAAGGGATGAAGAACTTGAAGGCTGAAGTCTCTAGCATTGATTGCAGATCCTTTGTGGGTGAATGATTTGAGGTTAATATCTGCTCCTTTTCTTTGGTTTCCTATGAAGCAGAGAACAATTTCTTCATGTTCATACGTTGAAAATGGAAGGAAATCCCTTCGTGAGATTTGATAGCATCGGCGCGATTCCAAATCCTAATGCTTCATCGAATACTTCAGGTAAAGGAAGGTTATATCTTTTGCACACAACATGCACTAAAAGCCCATGGGCAAAAATTTGAAAATAACAAGCCATTTCAAAGTTCAATGCTTTGAAAAGAAAACTTGACGTCTTTTGCTATATTCCTAATTGGTGAGTATTCGAGGCAATACCACTTCTCTTTAGATCATTTTAGTTGAGGTTTGGTCTTATCGTTGAGTGCTTATTGTGTATAGTCTAGCATAGTAGGGATATGGGTTAAAGTAATGTTATAGTTCCATGCTTGTTTGAATCTTAATTGTAGTAGTTCTTAGTTTCAACAAGAGATAGTAAATTGGATGTGAACTTGCTTAGTACTGCATTGGTTTTCTTGTGGATAACAAACTTCAAAATGTCTTTCATGACTTTAAAAATAAAGGTTGTGATTTCTAGGCTGCATCTGTTGCTACCAAAGGCAAACTGCACGAGAATGGGAAGGCGAACTTGTGATCTGTTCCAATATATTGGTTTATTAAAATGGTTGTAACGATGCATTTAGTGCAGGATCCCAAGTTGACTTGACTGCAGCTGTCTTGGAAGTTGTCCAGAAGTAAGTGTTTAATATACTGAGAATTGCAGTTCGTAGGTTAGTAGGTGTTTTCCCAAGGTTGGCTTTTACCTTTGCCTGCTTTGGTTTCTGGCAAAATGTGAAGCCACACATGGTCTATAGACTAAAGAAGTGTCTATTCTGTGATGTTCCAGTTTTGTAAATAAAGGTCTTTTCTTATACTTTGCAGATCTCATATCCATGAAAAAGGTTCCATGTGCTATATTGATGATTTTTAAAGTACTGTCCATATGTATGCTTCAGTTTTTTATTATTTTCCTAGTTAAACTTTGCAGCTTTGTAAAAGTGAACACCAGAATAGTGACCACCAAGCAAAAAGACATTTTGAGGAATAAGACCTGTTCTATGTGCAGCACTGAATAAAATGGAACTACTCCTTTTTTCTGAATATATAGTTGGAGTTTGGTGTGTGTAAGTTGCGTGATAAGGTATGAGATTTGCCTTTTCTTTAGAAACATGCTGTCACCGTCGGCTGGCGTCCAGGAAAAAAGGGCCTAAGTCGCCTCCCACCAAGACATATATATGTGTGTGGTTTGTACAAGGTAAAGTACCGAAAGAATAAGCTTGTTCTGGATCAGAAAGTATGCTGTTATGCTAGATCTAAGGTCTACAAGGGCTGCCTAATTTCCATCCTCAATTATGAGTTAGTCCTTGAATAGCATAAGCTAGCATAAACTGTTGCCCGGTTACTCTAATCATTGAGAATTCAGGTGAAAAGGTCATAAATTATGAGCTTTACCTTTCCCTGAAAGCCGCTGCCTAAGGAGAAGAAGAAATGAGGAAGATTAAGACAAGGAAGAGATTTAAGAGATTCTTTTTCTTTTCTTTTTTTTTTTGAGGAAAGAAATTTTATTATTTTGCAGGTCTGCCCCATGTTTATATGGGGGAGTCTAAGAAGATACTGACAATTTCGGGCTTGACTTTCTGGTCATTTGAAAACAACTGAGAACATGCATATTCAAACAAGAATGCCCAATATGTTAGGTACCACACGGGCGGAAATTGCTGAAGAGGCACAATACCTTGGATTGTTGGATTAAATTGGAGAATTCAAAGTGGCATGTCAACATCAAGAGAGTTTTTAAAGACTAGATGCATAATGTAAAGTTTCTTGGGAGTGTGGAATCTGACATCGTGAGAGGGGAGGGGGAGGCAGGAACCGGTTCACTTGGCCTCCACAATCGATCAAATATAGTCGGGGTATTCTTTTGCCAGTGATCAACAATATAGTGGTCACGTCCTGGTTTTAAACCATGAGGTTGACCAGTTATTGCCATCTAGCTTGATATTGTTGTACATACTTGAAGAGTTGGATATCCTCACGTCAAACAATTCAAGTATATCTATCCAACCAGTAGGCCTTGTGACTACTTAACTTTGCATTCTTTAGTATGAGTACTCTGCTCACCGAGGGGTCAATCTGCCTAAATTGCATTCTTGGGATCCTGTCCTGGTGTTCATGTGATCACCATTGGTTTTAGTTAGTTCCCTGTTTTGTTGATGAACGGGACCCATACTCCCTTGTTCATATCTGCTAGAGAACAAGGAGGATAAGACTATAGTCTTCTGTCCACATCTGCTGTAGGCAACGAGAAATTAAATAAATGCCGTTTCCATTAAAACACGAGAGATGCTACGGTGCTTGAGATCTGAGCAACTGGAGATGAAGGAAATAGGAAAACCCTTTTTTATAATTGCTTCTTACCATGGCACTCGGTCATGAGAGTCCTTCGTTTAGCAGTACATTGATGAATCAGATTGTATGATGGGCGTGGTATGGCTGGTTGGATGCGGTGAAAATGGTCGTCAGATTCTTAATGGTGCTATGCATCTGGACATTGATGGACAACACTCTTTAGTTGATGCTGTATTTCTCCTCACTTAAGTCCCAAAGCAATCTTAAAGGAAGAAAAGGGGAGGGGCTTTAGGCCTTTTCGTATCGTCGTAGCAGAGAAGCGGAGTTTAGGCTGGACAGGGTGACCTTAGAGAAAGGATCATTTAACATTTCACCATGAAGATGAACGCCTCTCGGAGTCTCAGAAGGTACTGACTACATTATCGCACCATTTTCATCCTCCCATAACTAATGCTTCTTCCGACCTTCAATCAAGAGCTTTAAATTATTGGTGAAGGAGGGGACAAGTGCTGGCATGGGCCGGTTAATCCGGCTAATTGTGTTTAGCTCACTTGCCCCCCTCCTTCTGTCTCTTTCAAAAACAGAGTTCTCTCGAAATAAACAAAATAACTGCATGGCTCCATCTACTCTGAAATCCAATCCATCCCCACAAGATTTTGTGGCCATTCATTGTGTGGGATGACGTTGGATCAAATCAGTTTATTACCCCCAACCTGGAATCGATTCCTAAAATGGTGCTAGCGTTGAGGGAAATGTCCTTCTCCCTCTATTTGCATGGTTGATATTTCAGCAGAAAACCTGTTTTTCTTACAAAAAAAACCTATGTTATTTTTAAAGAACAGGTGATCAGAAAAAAATGAAGTGGCGGACATCTGTTTGGCCTAGATTGGTGGCCTTTGTCTTCAAGGCCCTTAAGGTGAGGTTTGTGGATCCCAAATGGTGTGGCATGTTATTTCATGTGTTTCTTGGGTTGTTGAGTGCCTTCTTTATAAATTGAGCTAGCCTTACCTGTTTGCGGGTGGGGGTCTGTCGGTCTTGCTAGTTTTTGTTTTGATTTAGTACTTGGGGTGGCAATGTAGAGGGGTTTACAGGAGATGGGTTAGGTCCATAGATTAAGGTGTGTTTTGTGTATTGGGTTAGGACTGGTTCATGGAGCGTTAATCTTTCTGTCTCCTTTCCCCTCTCCCTGTCTAGTGTCCCATTTATTTGTCAATCGTGTCCTTCTTGTTAATGTTCCTCTTCTCCGTTGTCGGTTGTCTTCTTTCTAAGTCACTGATGGGTGTTGAAAATGTGCTGATTTGGAACTTAGCCGGCCCTAAGTATTTTTCTAGTCATACATTTGCAGGGTATTAATTGCTCAATTTTTGGCATCAATTTCTGAATGGCTGGGCTTCTTTAGCCATTCACCGAGCCAATATTACTGGAAAGGGGCTTTGTTTTTGTTTGTCCTTTCCATTGGCCGTTGAAAAGATATGGTGGTTCTAGTTCATGTTCCTAGTTGTTCTTGTTCATGTCCTAGTTTCAACAAGAGATAGTAAATTGTATGTGAATTTGCTTAGTACTGCATTGGTTTTTTTGTGGACTTCAAAATGTTAGTTGTGATTTCTGGGTTGCATCTGCTGCCACCAAAGGCAATTCAGTGATGTATACCATTATATTGGTTGATGAAAATGACATCTTGAAAGGTGAGGGGGAGGCAGGAACCGGTTCACTTGGAATTGGCCTCCACAGTGATACCCAAGATCGAATATGGTCGGGGTATGTTTTGCCAGTGATCAATAATATAGTGGTCAGGTCCAGGTTTTAAGCCAAGAGGTTGACCAGTTAGCATTGCTTAGTACAAATACTCCACTCACCGAGGGGTTAATCTGCCTAAAGCGCATTCTTGGGATCTTGTCCTGGTGTTCATGTGATCACCGTTCGTTTTAATTAGTTTCCTGTTTGGTTGATGAACGGGACCCATAGTCCCTTTGTTCAGATCTGCTAGAGAACAAGGAGGATAAGACTAAAGTTTCTGTCCACATCTGCTGTTTTCTATTTTAGATTTTCTATTTTATTTGTACGATTATTCTTATTTATTTTTATTTTTTAAAATTTGTCGAGATTATCATGAGATTTTAAAATTTGTCGTACTATACTGTGAAAAAAAACCTGATCGCTAAAATTTGTGTAGAATACAAACACTAACGCAGGATACTTAGACGAGCCTTTCTATCGCCTAGCAGGTGTTAGTGAAGAGGAAAGAACAATTGATCATCATGTCCCGTCAACCGTGGCCGCCATTAATAGACGACCAAGCAGGGCTTCAGGAGGAGTTAATGCTTGGATGGGCATGGCTTCTGGCACATGCATCGTCTGCGGAAGCCTTGACAGTCACCCCCAGGGAAGCCCTCAGTGTGGCAGACGCTGGCGCAGTTTCTGTCGCTGAAGCACAACCCTCTGAACCTTTTGCTGGGTGATGAGCAGAGCCTTGCCTCCGCTTTTGAGTGAGCAAAACCATAACACTCAACGTGATTCCATAGCTTGCAAACAGACAAGAAAACCCTTCAGAATCCATCACCCACTACTGTGGTCAGACCCGAGCATCCACAACGTTCTAGATGCGAGGGCTCTCAGAAAACGTAAAATGTCGCTCATCAATTTTTGAAAAGTTGCTTCTTATGTATGCATTTGCGAGTGATCTCATTATACTGGTCAGAATGATTGAGATTACTTAGTCTACAAAGTTTTTAAATCCTAAAAGATAAAATGCAAAAGTTGTGAAAATAAAAATTACAGTAATAGAAACTTCGAAAAAAAAACGCAAAAAAACATAAAAAAAACATGTTTTGTTCAGTTTTTTTTTTTTGTTTTTGTCGTATTTTTAAAAAATAGGTTCCTTTATTACAGACCTATTTTTCAAGTATAAAAAACACTTTTTCTGTATAGACTCCATAGGTAAAGAGCTGAACTACGACGTGCATGTCTGAGCTGTAAACATCTGAATTTGGAAATTTCAGATTTCAGAAATAAGTTCAGTGGAAGTCATTCAGGGGCTATCTTTCCACCTTGCCGTTTCTTCTGCTAGCCAGTTAGCCGTCTTGAACATTCCACCATTACCTTAGCTTCTACTTCACTAGATCTATAGCTTCTCCCTTTCACTAGATCTATAGCTTCTCCCTTTCGTCTTTGCTCAGTCTTTTCCATCGAAAAGGGAATTTGCGTGAAATTTTCTTCACATTTGGCAGCTCTTATCAGTCGTAGGGGCAGAGATGGGCATCTTTTCGTTCGAGGGGCCTCATTATATCTTTCAGAATCTTGCTGCAAGATCAGTGTGTATTTTTTTCCATGGAAACACAAGATCTTTCAATAGATGGGATGTCAATGAGTGGAGATGAGGGCACGTCCTATTTCACCTTACTAAGGCATTCAGCCATGAGAGTCCATCTTAATTTTCAGTTTACTCTCGTCATCAACACATTGACACTGCTTCCTGGCCGTCTACTTTCTTCATCATGCAACTCTTTCTGTTCAAGATGTGAAAAATAGAAGATATATAAACTTCGCCGCTTAGGATTTTATTCTTGAGTTGCCATAGGAACAATTTGACTGCATTCACACGAAACAATTAGGCTAATACCTCAAGAAATCTCTATCTCACACACAAAAGAACTCTACTGCATAAAAGATTGTTCACTTAAATTTCCAATGCCGGACAGAAAGCAAAAGACCCTAATAAGTATTGAAAAGACACAAACTTTATCATATGTATTTATTGTGTTCTTATTATTATTTCAAATCTTAAATAATTATTTTGAAACTTTAATAACAAACTCTTGCTGGACGAGATATGTGGTGGATCTTGCCGGAACTCCTGATGGACCAGACAGGCGTCCATGTTGCGAGGTGACTCAAACAGAAGTTCATCTCGATGCCAGATTCTGGTGATGGGAGGTTTTTCCTTCAAGCACAAAGATAAAGATCTACAAAAGTTTCCAAATTCCGATCGAGTTGCTTTACACGGCATCAACGTCGCTCTATTGAATCGCTGCCACTTGTGGCGTTCGGTCACCAACGTCCATGGTGGAACTACCAAGAAGTAATGGTGATATCAAACTTGAGCACACAGGCGACAGCTTCGTAGCAGAGAGATGCTTAGGGAAGGATCACGATCTTGGACAAAGAATCTTTTAAAATCCTTCTCATCTGTTTCACCATGCATGCGCCCTGAAATCCAATCGGTTCTCACAACATTTTGGAGCCGTTCATCCTAGTGATGTTGGAAGATTCTCTCTGTCTCCCCCTTGAAGATGTAAATCGTTTGGATTCCGGTTGAATATCTCTTTAAACGAATTCGATTTAATCAAATTTGGGTTCACACTCGAGTTTCAGATCTCACCTTTATAAGTTTGAATTATGGTCTGACTACATGTAATCCAGTCAAACATTTGGATCCCAACTGGATGTCGATTTTCGAATCTGAACTCGGTGATAAATCTGAATTTCTTTAGTATATCGATTAATTGGGTCCAAATGGAATTGATAATATGATATGTCCATACATTTAGATCTCTCCATTCAATTTCGTGAAATCATTGGGAGGCTGGCTCGTTTCAGGTGATTTCCTTTTCCTTTTCTAAGTTAAAGTGATGCTTCATGAAAAGCTGCTTTGGAAGGGAGAATGCATCAGTCGGTGAAAACCAAAAAAAACTTAGACGATCCGTTGCATAAACATCGGCATTACAACACTAGAAATGACCATTTCACGTACTTATTCGATCTCTCATGAAAGAGAGAAGACAGAAGAAGACTAAGAACATAACCATCCGACTAAAAGTAGCAGAGGAAGGACCTAAACAGCATCACAAAGGCACCCATCGGTACCAGTGACCGCCACAGACTAATTTGGCCTTTATTAAAATCTAACCAGGGCAGGAGAAGGATCCTCTACTTCTTGGCGGGGCACGGCTTGCTGCAGATGCAGCGCCTTCGGAAGCCATGGCAGTCTCCATGAGGGAAGCCTTCACCGTGGCAGACGGTTTGGCAGTTGCTGTCGCTGAAGCACAACCCCCTGAACCTACTGCTGGGTGTATCGCACATTCTTGCCTCTGCTTTCTCCACTCGCCCTGTTCTCAAAAGAAAAGTTTCGGCAACAATGTACCGTCAGAAACAATTCAAAGCAACATCTTTGGCTCTCAAGAACAAGCGAAAATGTAGATGCGGTCCACAAGAAACTGAAAAAAAAAAAAAAAAATCATCGCGCTTAATGGCTTCCCCTGCTTCGGTCGTTGCAGGTTGTGGTAGCTATTGTGTTTTCTTTCTTCTTCTTGTTATAACAGAGGAACCGCTCGTTAATTTCCACTGTTCCTTTTTTTCTTTTTCCCCGAAGATGGAGAGAAACCTCCTTAGATTTGAACTCATGACCAACAGTTCCGTAGATTGGAGAGGCAATATGTACAGAATACTAGCCTCAACAACTGCAACGCTCAACCTAAATCAACACTCCTCAATCCCAACCGAGATTGTGGTCAATACAGCCCGACCAACTGAGATGACAGGGAGGAAGAGAGAGATAAAAAAGATGAAGGTTACTGTACCTAAGGCGAGTAGCAGGAGAGCGAGGAGGAAGAAGGCAGGGAGAAGACTTCTCTTGGATGCCATTTGGTCCTTGCTGTTGCCACAACAACACCTATCGCCCGCTTCAAAACCCACCCATGCTTATATAGGCAAAGATGAACACCACTACGAGGGCAAAATCGTAATTGATGACATGCAAATGATATCCTTTTGGACACTCAATTACACAACTGCCACTGGGCAACTTATTAACTCATGGAAGCAGGCGGTCAGCAAGTGTGTTCGTCCTACCTAAGTTTGGGCAATGGACCTAATCATAATTTAAAGCATCTACTAAAGTTGGAAAGCGCACTTATGCGGAATATGCTTTTACATTCTGCCACTTAATTTATTCCCTGAATTGCGTTACCTTATTTTCATGCATCTTAAAAAAAAAACATTTTTTGAAGAAAATAAATGGAAAAAATGTTTATAGATTAATTAAAATAAATGTTCTTAAAGAAAAGCATAGTCGAACTCTTACTGAATCAAATCTGCGAATTATATAATTTCCTTAATATAAGAGGTGAAATAAATTGAACGCCCCGCTTGTTGGAAGCATAATAATCATACGTTTAAAAGACTTATTTTCTAATCAAACGTCGACTACCAGTCACCACAGCTACTCTCAAAGAGTTTGATTCAATATACGGGTCCAATAATTGAACAATAAATCATAAAGTAAGGCATGTCTAGACAGTGTGTCCGGTCTTTGGATCGCTGATTAAAGAGTCGGAGCCACGGTGTCTTGCAGAAACTTTGCAGGGATCTGTTCATGGCCCGCAGACGAACACCAAGAAAAGACAAGAAGATCCACGGCCTGTAGCTAGGGATGGCGAATAAAGAAAGAAGCCTGCGCACAGACTGTGCCGTTGGATCTTTCTCTCTTCAGCTTCTTCTCTCTTTCTAACAATAATGCTGAAGGAAAGGGGCTGCGAAGAAATTAACCGCACAGGATGAATCTTTATACCCCTGGCCCATGCCCAACGACGAGCATGGGAGGCACTCCTCTGGAAGTGTCTGTACTCCCGGGAGAAATTTCTTTCTTCATGGACAGGTTTCGATGCAGGGTTCCACCCGAAAACAGTAGGTTTTTTGTGTAACAAATTGATAAAATAACTGCTGCATCCATGGAGGCGTTCGATTCAGGATCCATGGGAAGTCGACGCTCATTTGATAGCAAAAAAAGAATACCTCTCGTTTGAAATCTCCTTTGATCCAGCACGAACTCAAGATGGGGACGACGTCAGGAAGATGAAGAATGAAATTGGTTCTGTTAATAACATTCTGTCCAGGAAGCACTTGAAAAGTCTACCTCCAATCTCCACTCCCAATTTCTTATCTTCCAAACCTTTCGTTCAAACAACAACGCAAAAGAATATGTGATAGGTGGAAGACATTAAAGATCTATTACTAAGCTTTTTTGAGATCCTTATTACTAAGCTTTTTTGAGATCCTTATATCAACGCAATCGTGGAGGTGTTTGATGGCTTGGGCAAATAGTTTCTCCCTTCATTCAGACATAAAAGAAATGTTGCAAAATGGTTGAAGTTCGACCTGGTTAACATCACCTTTGTTTGATCTTTGTATTTCAAGGATAATAACTTCCTTCCAAACAGCCAACACGCATATAGAGAATTCCTGGAGGTTTCTGCTTTTGAGATTGATGGAGATGGCTCAGACTGCCTTTTGAACACGTGATATGGGACCAGTCCAGTGCTGGTAGACCAGTTCAAAAACAAAAATGTTGCAGTACCTTATCCTTATGAGTCACCTCAAATTTGTCTTTCTGGGTTACCCACCGACAGCACCTTGGTAAGCTTCCCTTGGAAAGATCTTGCATATTTCAAACTCCTCACAACACAGGATACAAGTTTATTGATATGTAGAAGTTTCTCCAACTAAATAAGTGAAGGTTCGATTTTTTTTACTGCAGTTTTCCCTTCTTTTACAAGATCTGCTTCTGGCAAGCTGTAAATCAGCCATGACATCATCTGTGACACTGGATCAAGTCCAAAACTGCTAGAATGATCAATGTGAATGGAGAGGACTCCAGCGTGAAAAGTGGCTCACTTTTGCTACAGGTGAATCTCTGTTTTCCACTCAATTTATCTAACTACGAATTAATCTTCTATCAATCTTTGTGATGATTTGTCACCCTCAACCTAAAGGCTGAAAAGAGAGAAGGAAAATGAGGAAAGTGCTGCATCATCCATGCAAGAGATGCTTCTTTTTCTCTGTTTCTTTTTTCTTTTTTCTAGTTAGTTGAAAAGAGCAGAATGGACATATAGAGTGGAATTGGTGTTGTGGACGGTGACATCGAATTTGAGTTAATTGCAACAATAAACCACGTAGCACCAAAGGAATTGTTGATATAAAAAAGAAAAGAAAAAAATTATGTGGCCGAAACTTAGCTACTGAATCAATATAGAATCGACAGACTTCGAAAATAAAACAGTGCCATTCTTGTTCATGGCCAAGAATTCGTCCAGTTGCTATAGAGCACACTTTAACCATGATCTGGCATATCATCTGATCTGCATCCAGTATCAAATCCCACTACTAACGTCAATAGCAAGGCCATCTTAAAAGGTGTTATCCAAGTTTTTAAAATGACATCCATATATATCTCAAAGTGGCAGGCAGTGGGTATCAAGACAGGCAGACCGCCCACCTTTCCACATGGTTCTAGGATCCTTTATCATGTTGTGCTCACCAACCATTAATGCATATTAAATATTATTGACATGGGTAGGTGAGATACATCAAGCGTGTAGTGGGTTCTAGAAAAGTGAGAATTGAAGATAATGTCTATTTCAGATCATATGAATGACTACATTACTTTAAGACCGACATGCTTTACACTAGAAAAAGACAAATGCTTCCATATGCTCTTTTTTTTTTTTTAACTTTCCAACTTGTTATGTTTTCATAAATCCCAGTTACTATCTTAGAGAGAGAGAGAGAGAGAGAGAGATGCACATGCTTTCAAAACAAATTTAATTTGTCATTGTTGAAGTATTGCATTTCCTTTCTTTTCCTTCTTTCATGCCAATGTCGTTTCCTATCTACCCTCATAGCTATCGATATCAAGACCTTATCTTCGCCTCTTGTTACCCGTGGCACATGTATGTTTGTTGGTTTACCATGTATCCATATCTTTCTTACTAAGGCCAATTGTTTTATATCAGTGAAAGTTGGCTTCTCTGAAATGCCTTTTCTTCTTTATATTGCAAAAAAATTGGGGCTAAGGGCCTCTAAATATATTACACTAACACAAACCTTAGGCAATGCATATACACTTGAATCTCTCCAAACTCAAAAGGTCTTGAATGCAACTCCTTAACTAAGTAGATGGTGCCCATCTTTTGCTTAATTAATTTTTCGAAATAAGTTTTATGATCTGAGGATTTAAGCTCCAACTGCGGCTTTATTTTATACTGCAGTCTCAAGCAGGTGATGATGGTGCAAATTTCTGTTCGAGTTTCCGGCGGAGTCCTTGAGAACTTCAGGTGCCGGCGACTTCACTCATGGGCGTGTTTCTTGAAAGGGTAGATGATCTCCCTTCCGGTTCACGGATGAAAAATGTTTTCCATCAAAGAAATGACGGTGAAAATTTTACCCGAATTCTCCTTTTTTAGTTCCACACCATCCTAGAAAGAGGACAAGAAGATAGATTGGGTTGTGGGCCACTTGGGTACAGAGTCAAGATCGGCATGCAGCGAAACTAACCCATCCATATCAAGGTATAGGGGACAAGGCTCGAGTTGTCCAACCCCACTAAAGTAGATTGAATCCTCCGTAGTTACCACAGATTTTAACTCAATGCTAGGGCCAAAAAGACAAAAATGCTTATGAAGAGTAAGAACATAAAAAAAATGAACTGAGCCCGCGTCGAGTCTCTGTTCTTACCACCGTTTGCAACCTAAAAGAATAACATACCACCGTTTGCAACCTAAAAGAGTAATATACCAGAGAGTTCCGTATCTCGTAAGTGTGATGCGCCTGATTGCACTACGCCCATTAAGTTATACATTTATATACTTGTTTCCTCTTATTTACCAGCAGCTTTGGTCCGCAGTTTTTTACGATGAACCGAAGTCGGCTAGGCGAAGGCTTGGGATCCGCCCAACCCAAGTCAGTTGTGTTTGCCATTTGGGTCAGGTTGTTCCAAACAGGACTGTTAATATCTTCCAGAACGTAGACCAGTATTTTTAAGCCATTCTAGTATGCGAGATATTACGTTTAACCCGCTAAAGAAACGCATGTCATGACATGTTGGATACTAAGTCCAAGAGCCAAACATGATGTTCAGTCAGAATCGGATGTGGGACAACAGAAAATGGAAAAAATTCTCAAACCAGGACTCTCTTTTCCAAAGGTTACGTAGTGGTGAGTATATCAAATAATCTACCTTTCTTGATAGGTGGTGACTAATTATGAACGCTAATAATACAGTTTCGCATAGATTTGTATTGAAAAGTCAAAAAGATTGTTAGCTGTACATATGCGTGTCACTTACTAATACTTTGTATCTCGCTTCATGCATGGCCCCTCCTTGTTGCCAACTAAATCAGGCGTGAGGCAAACTCAGTTTGGGGACAAATTGATCTACTTGGATTTGGGAATGTGTTTCGTAAGCCTACGTCTGAGGGAAATATGTGAAGTTATAGATTGATAATACTGAAATCTACCTTCTTAAGAACTGAGTGGGTGGTGATCGGTGACCTTATTCTGAATGTCGAACGTGCTAACAATTGATAATATTGAAACCTGGTAAATCAATAACTGATAAAATCGAAGAGAGAAAACTTGATTGATTTGAAATTAGCCCTAACTCCTCTTTATATAGACTAGAGGAGAGGGTGAACGTACAAGAGAACCATAAAAGATAAAAATATTACAGAAGTGCCCTCTTACGCCTAAAGCTGAATATAAACATATCTTAACACTCCCCCTCAAGTTGGAGCGTATATATCAAATAAG
>JAANDH010001234.1:10619-82341 GCA_011799765.1 Nymphaea thermarum
CTATGAAGATGTATTGTGACAATCAAGCAGCCACACACATTGCAAACAATCCAGTTTTCCATGAAAGAACTAAACATATTGAAGTGGATTGCCATTACATTCGGGATCTCGTTCAAGCAGGAACCATTGCCACTGTTCATGTTCCTTCAGAAGATCAAGCTGCGGATATCTTCACCAAAGCTCTCCCTATTGGTGATTTATCTAGATGTTGTGACAAGCTGAGCATTTTTAATATGTATGCTCCAGCTTGAGGGGGAGTGTTGAAAAAGAAAAGCTTTATGTTTTAGGAGGTTCTTAGCAATATTAAAGAGTTATAACACTCTTTAATATTTTCTTTATTTCTTAATGAGTTATTTTGTAAATCCTGTTTCTACCCTAATCTCTTTTATAAGAGAGATTAGGGTTATCGTTATGACAAGTTAATGTTTTGCTCTCTCGCACGGCTGCCTCTCTCTCTCTCTCCTTTCTTCTCCGCTGCAACACTATGGTTGAAGATCCTCCTTGCTGACATTGGAATTGAACTGGAAGATAAAATGAAGATGTACTGTGACAACAAGTCGACAATTAATCTTGCTAATAATCCAGTCCTGCACGACAGAACCAAACATGTGGAGATCGACCGTCATTTTATCTGGGAACGCATTGATTCTAAGGAGCTGATTATGCCGTATATGAAGTCAGAAGATCAAATCACGGATGTTTTAACAAAAGGGCTATGTACATCCTCATTTGAAAAGAATGTTAGCAAGCTTGGCATGTTTGACATGTATGCCAAGCTTGAGGGGGAGTGTTAGAATATCTTGTATTAGGGTACCGGGTCTGGATATGGACCCGGACCCTTGGGCACGGGTACCGAGGTGGCTCGGTACCCTAAGCGGGTCTTCCCCCTTTTATTCTCACTTATGGTGTAAATTGTTGATTAAGTGAAATTACATTCTCTCTCCTAGGGTTGTGGTTGTGCACCTAGGTTAGAGCGTCTCTATGGTTTTTCACCTCTTCAAGAGGTTTTCCACGTACATCGTGTGTTCCTCTCTGCTTCCTTTCTTGTGTTACACGTTTCTACACTCTCGAATGTATTCATGTTTAGGATATGAGGCTAGGAGTGTTGAATGATGGAGCTTTATAAAGGCCAAAGTAGTTGAGGTGGCATTTTTGTGACATGTTCAATCCTGTCTTTATGTCATTATTTGTCCTTTGGTTATTGTTGAGGAAACGTGCTGCTTTGGTATTTAAAGTTTTATGTATTTTGGAATTTAATATTAGGTAGCTTTTTGAATTTTTAAAATTTTGTTGCACTCTTTATGTAAAGGGTTAAACATAACCCTAATCCTTATTTAGTCTAGTGAAAAAGGAGCAGCCGACAGATTGAGGACTGCTACCTATTCTCTCCTCCTTCCTCACATTCTTCTCTTCTCCCTCTTCTCCACCACTCTACGCAACATGGTATTAGAGCCTCGGACGTAGGACTGTGCCATCTAGGGTTTCACGTGGCTTCCCTCCTTCTCTCTTTTCTCATCCCTTCATTCAAGAAAAGGTTAGATGTCTAAAGTTGGTGCTGCCTTCAAAAGATACGGTGGGACTGTTTGATGAAAAGGGACTGATCACATTCTAAATGTAGAGACGTGATCTGCACCATATGTTGTTTATATTCAGCCTGCTGTAGGTTGGTGTTGAACTCTGGTGGAAAAATTTTGTGCTTGCTAGTATATATCATGTCTATCGTGGGCTTTTTTATAGTTATCTATTTTTCGTGGTTCTGGTTTCGTGGTTCTAGCATGGCTGCGAACAGATCTATACAACTTGATAGAACTAAATATGGAAATCAGCACATAGAGGATGGTGTTGAGTACAAGGCTTTTTCTAATCCATTCTCGTTTGGATCTACTATCAAACTTGATGGAGCCAACTATGATGTATGGGCTAGAACCTTCATGTTGTCAGTCGTTGGACATGGAAAGAAATATATATTGGAAGAAGATGAACTAGTTGAAAAGATTGGTAAATACACACGGTGTGAAGAAGAAAACAACATTATTAGTGATTGGCTTATGAATAGCACTCAGCCCCACATTGCAGCAGAGCTTTGTTATTATAATACAACCAAAGATATGTGGAATTCTCTTCGGCAGACGTACTCTCAAGATAAAAACATCAACAAAATTTTATAGGTTCAGCAAGAATTGTTACAAATGCAGCAAGGTGACATGGATTTGACAGAATACTTTACAAAGTTGAAGTTCACTTATGAAAATATGAACTCCTTAAAACCGCCCTGTAAGCATTGTCTCAAATCTCACATGGAACAAATGATGTGGTTAAATTCTTGTTGGACTATCTTCTTATTATTTTGCATCCAAGGCTCAAATGCTTACAGGTTCAGATTTTCTTGATCTTGATGAGGCCTTCTATAGACTAAACAGATTGGTTGTTACTCTTCCTCCATCCTCAAACAACTCACAGCCTTTTGCCCTTGCCTCATTTGGAGGAGGAAGAAGTGGACTATACTCTTCCCGTGGTAGAGGAAGAGGCCGAGGTCCTGGAAGACGCCGAAGATTTCAGTGCACATATTGTGGTCGTCTTGGTCACTTAGAGGATAGGTGCTGGAACAAAGTGGGTAAACCTAACTCATCCATTTCTTCGACTGTGACATCTTCATCTAGTTCTATTCCAAACACACAGTCTATCAATATAGCTCCTAAGACGAATCTCACTACTGCTTCAGTAGATGCTACATCTCTTAATTTAAGTCTGACTGAAATTGATTTAATTATGGAGCATAGATCAAATGTTACTCCTTCTACCTCATCGGCATCTACAACTGTCACAAGTTCAGCGTACTCTGCAGGTAACACTACTTCTAAAGGTTGTTGGATAATTGGTTCTGGAGCATCTAAACACTTTTGTGGAGATACTAGTATTTCAAACCTGTAGAAATTTGATTCACCTCAGCATGTTCGATTGGCGAATGGAAGACTATCTTTAGTAGAGGGACATGAAGATGTTGATCTTTCTCCATCTTTGCATGTTCATGATGTGCTATATACTCCTGAATTCCCAAAGAATTTGTTATCTGTAAGCAAACTAACTAAAGAGATGAATTGCAGAGTTACCAAAGCTCTTCCGATATCCAATTTCATGAAGTGTTGTAGCAAGTTGGGCATGATAGATATCTATGCTCCAGCTTGAGGGGGAGTGTTGAGGAAATGTGCTGCTTTGGTATTTAAAGTTTTATGTATTTTGGAATTTAATATTAGGTAGCTTTCTGAACTTTTAAAATTTTGTTGGACTCTTTATGTAAAGGGTTAAACATAACCCTTATCCTTATTTAGTCTAATAAAAAAGTGCAGTCAACAGATTGATGACTGCTACCTATTCTCTCCTCCTTCCTCACGTTCTTCTCTTCTCCCTCTTCTCCACCTCTCTACGCAACAGTTATCATAGAAGAATGAACATCTCTATTTTCTGTGTCTTTTCCTCGAACTCCATGCATCAAATTGTTATAAATGAATGCCTTTTTGTGTATTCTGCCATAAGAAAAGGTGCATGTAACTAATGTCGCCCTTGGTGCTATTGTTTTTTTGAACTTTAATGCTTGACTGCGAAACTCTTGGCTATTGCTTGATGTGCATTGCTTCAGCTGAAGTTTTGTTTCTTTTTCTGGGTATAATAATTTCTTCTTGAAGCTCCTGTGATTAAACTCTTTATGAGAGATAATGTCAGAATGTTAGATTTATCTTATGGAAATCAGAAATGGCCTAAGTTATAGAGGCTTCTGTACTTTCACATTTTTGCAGAAATTTCACATCTCCGGCTGTAATATCTCTTTGTAACGTTGTGTACAGATTTTACTCCAATATTATAATGATTCATTGGTGAGAAATACATCATCAAACATGATTATCCAGTTTGGAGGTAGCGCAAGAATATCTGGTGGCTTGCAGCCAGAATATAACAATTCAGCACCTAAAATATTGTATTACTCTGCACGAGGGCCAGATCCAGAAACTGCACTCCTTGATGATGCAGATTTTATGAAACCCAACTTGGTTGCTCCCGGAAACTTCATCTGGGCTGCGTGGACTTCTGGTGCAACTGACTCAGTAGAATTTGGAGGTACTTGGATGCTTTTCTTAGCCTTCACATTTGAAAATTGGAGTTTGTGTTGACGTCATTCAAACGTGTTGCTTCATCAGGTGAAAGATTTGCAATGTTATCAGGCACAAGCATGGCAACACCTCATGTTACAGGGATTGCAGCTATGATCAAGCAGAAGTTCCCTAATTTTAGTCCTCCAGTGATTGGCTCTGCACTCTGTACTACTGCATCCCTTTATGACAACCAAGGAGGTCCAATAATGGCACAACGTACTTATAATAATCCAGATTTAAGCCCGTCTCCAGCAACACCTTTTGATATGGGCAGTGGCTTTGTCAATGTGACAGCTGCTTTGGATCCTGGCCTTATTCTTGATGCTAGTGAGTTTCCGTTTATCTTTGTCAATGTGAAACTGTCACTACGTTTCTTTTTGGTGGTTGTAGACATGAATTCATGTTGAGTCGATATGGCAACACAGCCATTACTTAAAGTTTTTATATCACCTACGTATAAAGGGATAAGAAACTGGTGTTAATTGCAGTCACTAGTCATAGATGCATTTCGTGTCAAGCTTGAAACAAGTCATTCATATACCTATCAAGAAAGTTTTAAGCATGTATTTGCATAGTTTTATGACCTTTGAGGAACTGTGTTTGTGTACATGTGAGTGCAAAAATGTTCTTGGTGTAATGTTCCCTTTGGTTTGGAATTGATTGATCACAGTCTCAATTTAGTTTCCATTCATCTGTCAAACTTGACATTGTCTTTGCATGGAAAAGTTGTGTGTTGCTTGCCTCAGCTTAGCTGAACAAAGCTCTAAGATGGCTTTGGAGCTGAATTAAACATTGGCAAAATATGAAGTCAGCGCAATGTGTATAGGGCCACATTTGACTGACAACCTGTGGCCTTTCATGGTCTGTCTATGATCTTCACCTTAGCTTTCAGAATTAGGCAATGCTTTCTTCCAGCTGCTGTGTTTTATTAATGAGCTAGATTTTCTCATAAGAAGCCATAAAGTGGTTTTTCATGGGTTAATTCAATTGAATTCCTTGGTTCTTTGCTTCCATCAGGACAAGAAAGGTCCTTGAACTACTGGAATTCGTGGTTGTTTGAATTCTTGGTTGTTTCTATTAGCAATTGGAATATATTTGTTATTTCTTCAAATGTGAAACCAGGTGAATTGAGCCTGTGTGTTACTTTGTGATATCTACTGCTGTCACTTTCTAATATATAGTACCACAGCAAGATGTTATCTTTCCCTGAGTCTTCTGGCCTAGGAAGAAATGCTTTGGAGATTTAGTTTTTGGTAGAGGGCGTCAGCAAGATGTTATCTTTCCCTGAGTCTTCTGGCCTAGGAAGAAATGCTTTGGAAATTTAGTTTTTGGTAGAGGGCGTTAGATTACAAGTAATCTTTAGTAAGGAAATAGTGGCTATGTTAGAAAAAATTATGATTCATGAACCTATGTTACTGATGGATGACACAAACTAAATAAAATTTGCTATTGTTTGCTGGTTTCAGGCTATGATGATTTCTTCTCTTTTCTATGTGGTATCAACGGCTCCAGCTCAACCGTACTGAATTACACAAGCCAAGCTTGTGGAGCCAACACCATGCTTGCAACAGACCTCAATTTGCCTTCCATTACGGTAGCAAAACTGAAACAATCCTTAGTTGTTCACAGGGTGGTGAAGAATATTGCAGGCGATGAGTCTTATAGAGTCAGTTGGAGTGCTCCTTATGGAGTGTCAGTTGCAATAGTTCCCAACCAGTTTTTCATAGCCAACAGACAGACGCAGAATCTTACTGTGTTTATGAATGCCACCATGAATAGCACTTCTGCAAGCTTTGGTAGGATAGGAATTTATGGAAATCGTGGGCATGTGTTAAATGTTCCTATTTCTGTGATAACTAAGACTTTTTTTAACGGCACTGATTCATAAATATGTATTGAAATCTCTTTTTCTATTTTGTTGTTTTTTCTGATTCAGGTCAGTTTCTTTTCCTTTCCGAAACTGTCAAGCCTGCCTCCGTAAAGTCTAGATACTGATATAGTTGTTAATACTACGAGCTAATCCATCATAATTTTAACACTCTCACTTCAACAAGATATCCCAGTGTCACGGGCTGACTCCTTCAGCTCGCGCGGCACGGCCAGACTCTCGAGTAGGCCGCAAGCCTTCACCTGCCCAAGCGAGCAGAATTCACTTGGGCACTTTTTGAAAACTTTTGTACACAAATGAGTGTGGAAAGAAAACTCGCAACATATATTCACTTCAAAGAGAAGAATACATCACGAGGTGGACGCAAGTAAGTCAATACAACTTTACTTACATAGGTTGGCCGAAGCCACTTACAAAGTTCCCAAGCCGACCAACCAAAGCTAGGAACCCCAATATTACACTTACAACGACCTTGGGAGGGTGCTCCGTCACAGATGAACACTCGAGCATACACCAAGGCCCAACATAAACAAAAGAACTCAACTAAAACAAAACAAGGACTGTACAACACTGACACAGGGGAACAAGCTCCCCCCTTCAAAACAAGCGCCGTCCTTGGCGCTATCTGCTGTGATAGGCCTTTACGTCCAACGGGTAGCACTGCCGCATGCAATACGCATACTCCCACGTTGGGTCTTCTTCGCCTATCCACTTGACTTGATATCTCTTCGGCTCACCTCGAGAGTTGGCTTTTTGCCGAAGGATCTTCTCCACCCGCCGATCTGTTGCCTGCTTGGTCGGCGGTGCTCGCTGCCTGGTGAGGTCTCGTTCTGGGAGGCTCCTGCTAGAGTCTCCGCTCTGCCCTTGTTGTTGAGTGGATGCTACTACGGCCTTACCTTTGTCCTTTCTTGTTGGGACGGTTGGGACCATGCAAGGATGCTTCTCGTCCATGATACTGACACTGCGTAAGTGCGGCATCGGTACCATCTTTGCTGCGGGGAGGAACTTCATGCCTAGAATCATCTGGAAATCGTCTGTCTGAACCACCGAGAAGTTGGCTTTTCCCGACCAACCCTCAATCTTCACAACTGCATCTCGGACTACGGCGTAGATCGGTCTTGCCTCTGAGTTCACTGCCTTTATGCGTGACTCCCCCTTTCCTCTGGTGAGGCCCAATCTCCCGACTTCTTCCTCCGAAATGAAATTTTGTGTGGCTCCTGTGTCTACCATGGCTATGGTGGGCTTCCCGTTCACCAGAATCTCTATGCACATGAGCTCAGTTGAAGGTGTCGCTGCCACCTTCGCTTCCTCCCCTTTGGTCATGGCGTGAAGAAGTTGAAGTGCCCCAATCCTGGACTCTTCCCCATCTCCACCTTGTAGCGCATTGGCAGACGACCTTGAAGTGTCTGCCTCTGTAGCCCTTGCCGCATTGGCCTGCCCTGTCGGCTTTACTCGCTTTGGGCAGACGCGTGTCTCGTGCCTTTCTCCACAAACCCAACAAGTAACTTCCCTTGGTGGCCCACTGTAGTCCCTGCGAAAGAACTGTCTTCCCCCTGTTTGTCTCTCAACCGACGATCTACTTCTGTCTCGTCGCTTCTCCTTACCGTTGTGGTCGGACTCCCTCGTAGACTTGAAGGTCTCAGTGTAGCTTTTGCGTTGGGTATCTGCCAAACGCTCGACTGCCACATATGTTTGTTCCAAAGTCTTCGGGTCTGATCTCTCCACATCGGCGTGGGCCTAAGATTGGAGCCCTATGATGAACCAGTTAAGCTTATCATTTTCTGGCATCCTAGGTACATCCAACATGAGCTTTTGATAGGCTCTGACATATTCGCTCAAGGAACCTGTCTGTCTCAGGTTCGCCACCATTCGGTAAGTCTGTCTCTCGGCATCCACGGGCATGAAATATCCCTTTAACTCTTTACAAAAGTCGTCAAAGGTAGCAATCGTGCAGTGGCCATTGTCAACGTCGTACATTTTGCGCCTCCACCAAGCCACAACATCTCCCTCTAGGAGCATTACTGCGGTCTTGATCTTTAGGTCCTCCTCTACTACGTTTTGTAAGTCCAGATAGTAGTCAACTTGGAACAGAAAGTTGTCGATCGCCCTCGCATCCTGGCTACCATTGTACTTCGCCGGACGTTGAACGTCGACCCTACTGATCCTCTCATGGCTACTGCTGGATGAGCTCATACGTAGCAGCCTCTGATTTGAAGCCCGAAGTTCAGCAACTTCGTCCTGCAGGGTCTTCATCAAGTCGGAGAGTAATCGATTCACGGCCACTGACTCGGCCGCCTGTTCCCGCATCAACTTCATCTCTTCCTTGAATCCCTCAAAGGTCTCGGCAGCAAAGCCGAGGGCTTCCTCATGGGTGGCCACATCTGCGACCAACTGATTCACTGGATCTTCTAGGTTTCCCTAGCCACGGTCTGGGCTCGTCTCCCCTCGACGGCTTGGGCTCGCCTCCTCTGGGCGGGCCGATTCCTTGCCTTTGGCACCTCGCAGATTATAACTTGATGCCATGGCACTTTCTTCAACGGCAGCAAGTCGGCGCGACGCTCTACACCGACTTCCCGATCGTTTTCCCAGATTGACCTGAATCTGGGCTCTGATACCAGCTGTCACGGGCCGACTCCTTCAGCTCGCGCGGCGCGGCCAGACTTTCACCAGTAGGCCGCAAGCCTTCACCTGCCCAAGCGAGCAGAATTCACTTGGGCACTTTTTAAAAACTTTTGAACACAAATGAGTGTGGAAAGAAAACTCGCAACATATATTCACTTCAAAGAGAAGAATATATCACGAGGTGGACGCAAGTAAGTCAATACAACTTTACTTATATATGTTGGCCGAAGCCACTTACAAAGTTCCCAAGCCGACCAACCAAAGCTAGGAACCCCAATATTACACTTACAACGACCTTGGGAGGGTGCTCTGTCACAGATGAACACTCAAGCATACACCAAGGCCCAACATAAACAAAAGAACTCAACTAAAACAAAACAAGGACTGTACAACACTGACATAGGGGAACACCAGTTTCTTTCAACTAAATTCATGCTCAGTTTATGTGCTGAATTTCATAACATATTACTTTGGGATTGTTGCGTGCAGCGAAAGGGGAGAAGAGAAGAGGACGAGAGAGAGAGAGAGAGAGAGAGAGAGAGAGAACTCTTTTTCGTATTCACTAATCTGCCCTAATCTTATGTTAAATGAGAATTAGGGTAAAACAATAGATTACAAAAGAAGTCCACAACTGGAACACTTATTTGTAAAGAGTTGTTCTTAAAACTCTTAAATATTCAAAAACACCACCTAACATAAATATTATTCAACACTCCCTCTCAAACTGGAGCATAGATGTTAATCATGTTCAGCTTATCACAACATTTAGAAAACTCTACAATAGGCAAGGCTTTAGCGAAGATATCATCAGCTTGATCTTCAGAGGCTACATGTATAGTGGAGATGATCCCCCTCTTGAACCATATCATGAATGTAATAGCAATCTATTTCAATGTGTTTTGTTCTCTCATGAAATATAAGATTATTGATAATGTAGGTGACAGCTTTGTTATCATAAAACATCTTCATAATTGTAGAAATAGAAATATCAAGATTCTTAGGTAAGAATTTAGACCATGTTATTTCATCAGCAATTTGAGCCATAACACAATATTCAAACTTCGTATTGGACCTAGAAACAACATTTTGTTTCTTACTTTTTCAAGAGATGAGATTTCTTCCCACAAACACACAAAACCTGTAGTAGACTTCCTGTCATCAACTAAGCCTGCATAATCTGCATCGCTATAAGCTTCAACATCAAGAGTGTACCTTTTTTAAAGCAAAGGCCTTTGCCAGGGAAGGACTTCAAATACTTGACAATCAACATAGTTGTATCCCAATGTGACATTTTTGGTTTTTTCATGAATTGGCTTATTTTTTTCACAGCAAAGCTAATATCTGGCCGAGTTACTGTCACATAAAAAAGTTTACCAATCAATGATTTGTAGGCTTGTGAAACTATCTAATCTGAGTCATCATCATATAGATGTACATGTGGGTTCATAGGAAGAGTTGTAGGTTTAGCTCCTAGCATCTTTGTGTCCTATAACATATCAAGAACATATTTCCTTGTGATAACACCACTCCTTCCTTACTACGAGCAACTTCAATGCCAAGGAAGTATCGTAGTTGGCCAATATATTTGGTAACAAAATGTTTTTGTATAAATTTTATCGTTTCAGATTCACATGTCAAAACAATATCATCAACATACACCACTAGCACAACTGTACCATTAGATTCTTTCTTGATGAACAATGAATGGTCCAGTTGAGACCTCTTAAAGCCACATTTTAACACAACTTCTAAGAACTTGTGAAAGAAACCAAGCACGAGGACTTTGTTTCAAACTATATATAGCTTTCTTCAACCTGCATACCTTACTATACTCCCCCTGATGTTCAAAGCCAGGAGGCTGCTGCATATATACGGTCTCATCAAGTTCCTCATATAAGAAGACATTTTTAACACCTAGCTGATATAAAGGCCAATCATAATATACTGCAACAGATACAATAAGACATATAGTGTCCATCCTAGATACAGGAGAAAATGTCTCAATGAAATCAGCCGCATATGTTTGTGTATAACATGTTGCTACAAGACGAGCTTTGTAGCGCTTTACTGAGCCATCAGTGCAACTATTGCTTTTGTTTTAGGTGGAGCTGGAGCGGGTCCAGACCCAAACCCGAGCTCCACGCACGAACAGGGTCCCGACGACACCCTTTTCACTGTCTTTCCCTCTTCTCCCTCGCCTTACTCTTCGTTCCTTCCTCTACAGCGTCGCGAAGAAAAGACATGAGGCAAGAGAAACAACCGACGATAGAGGTGTTGTAGTGGCAATGTTTGGGCCAATGGAGGAAGGGCGACGATGGCGGTGGTGCTGGTAAGCCCTCTCAAGCTCTCTCTACCTCTTCCTCTCCTTTCTATCTTCTTTCTCCTCCTCCTCCCTCCTGCACAACCCTCTCCCCCTCTGCTCTAGCTCTCTCCCTGTCTCAGTCTGTCTCCTCCTCTCCATCTCCCTCATTTCCCCCGCTTGATTTCCCCTCTCTGCCCGACTCTCCCCTCCATCTGAACTCCCTTCACCAGTCTCCCCTCTCTGTCAACACCCTCTCCCTCGCACGCTCTTTCCCCTCTTTACTATCCCATCTCACTGTTTGCACCCCCCTCTTTACCGCCAGCCTCCTCCCACTCACCTCTGTCGTGTTTTCCCTCTTACTTTCAACCTCTCTCACAGCCGACTGCCTTCTTCTAGTGACAGACCCCTCTCTTGAGGTCTCTTTTCGTCGATTTTGACTCTTTTGTGGCTATTTGTTTGATTTGCAGCTTGGGGACGCATCTTTCCCCTAATACAAGTGAAGTGAATGCCAAGTTTGAGGATCACTCAAACTCGTGAGGTGGCTGCCGGGAGGACAACAACAGCTAAGACTTTTAATTGGGGTGAGCAAGACTTCCTGCTGCCTCTGCAGGCAAGTACTAATGCAGCTCCTTGGATTACACAGATTGCACATTCCTTGAGCATGACTTCAATGTTGTCGATTTTGCTCACCCATGAGCACATGGAGTTCAATTTGTCTATACAAGTCCTGTCCATGCAGTGGCCTCCTCTATATTTGTGGTGGATCATAGGGAGTCTCCTCACTCTCGGGAATGATGGGCATCTTATCCTTTCCTCCACGTGCCATCTAGACACTCAAACTTAACCATGGTAGGGTGAAATGGGTCTCTAGTGGTGAGACACTCACTCTAACATACCCAAAAGCCCTATAAATGAAAGTGTGTAGCTCTACAAACCAAGGGTCCTCATAGGTCCAGAAATTAGTTACAAACGTCCTAGTGTGGTTGGTTCGCACTAATGGGCCTTGTGCACAAAGCAATGCATGAAAAACAGGGCCAGGCTGCACCATAGGGACTGTTCTACCCACAGCCTCAACCTCCAGATTGGCTCTTCAACTACTCAATGTTGCATCTACCTAGATAGACTACAGCAATGCTTGACCACAGGGGGTGTGGATGGGCCTTATAGTTGGCCTTCAACTCAGAATGAAGGTGGTAGGGTGCACTATTGGCCCACCCACCTAGCACCTTGGCAACTTGTTTCGCTCTTGGTGATGCCCCTTGATAGGGCCTGGAAGCCGCATCCATGTAACGCCTCGACCATGAGCCTCGAGCTCAACTGCTGATTGGTTGTGCTATGTGTGTTTGCCTAATGGTCCTAAACTTGCACAAAGGTTAGATCTAAGCTCGCTGAGTGAGCCATCTTAAAGCCAAACTGAAAATGCTGGTAAGCTCTCTCACCCTACTAGTCGGTGAATCCTGCTATTAGCTTTCGCTAGTCGGCACTGCCCATAGCTGAAATCTAACCTCTGCATTGATAACATTGGAGCTGGGTCGGCACTCATACAGAATTGATGGGACCCATCTCCTAGAACCTAGCTGCTCACAATGGGTCAAGCAGTACATGGTTATTCCTGGCCAGACACATGGCCCTATCAAGCTCCCACAAGTCAAGTGCGAACGGCATGTTCGCACTTGTAATGCTTGTTTTTTTTATTTACTTCAGGTTGGGCTGGAGCAGGTCCAAACTCCAACCTGAGCCTCTCACGCAAGGAGGAAGCCCGACGCAGGGCCCTCCTTCTTTGCCTTTCTCTCTACCTCCCTCTTTGTTGCCCTCTCAGCCTACAAGTGAGCACCTGACGCAGAGAAGAAGAAGGCGGAGGATAGTGCAGCGACGAAGGTGAAGACGGCAGCGGGGGCGGTGCGTAGGTAAGTCGTCGGTCTCTCTCTTTGTCTCTTCCTTCTTCTTCTTTCTTCTCCTCCTCCCCCTCTCGTTGTTCTGTCGCCTCTCCCTCTGTCCCGATTCTCCCTATCGAGTCCCCCTCTTCCTCCCGCGCTCCTCAAACACCCTCTCTCTACCCACACTTCTCTACACACACTCTTCCCTCTTTGTCAGTGCCCTCTCTCTACCTGTCTCTCTCTTTCTCTGTATTCTTTAGTCCCCCACACACTCTCCCCTCTTCTCAAACTCTCTTGATCAGTCTCCCTCTCCACATTTTCTGTTTGTTTTCCCCTCTCCCTCAACTGAGCACTCTTCCTCTCTGCACACTCTCTCTCCCACCAGTTTTTCCTCACTCCGAGTGTCTCCCATCTTCAATCGAACCAGCTCTTCACTACCAGAGACCCTATTCTAATGGCAGATCCTCCTCTTCAGTTGGCACATGTATAATTAATGATTGAGCATGCTAGACTTAATATTTGATGATTTAGAAGTATTTAGCAAATTTGCTTTTTGGGAAAGGTCTAGGACTATTTTGGAGGGACAAGGATCCGCGTGTATATCTATCTTTTTAGCATGATGGGTTGATTTTCAAAGCGATTAGGAAGCATGGTAGAGGTTGTGATGTTGTGATGTTGTGGAGAAGGTTTAGAATCGTTTTGTGAACTCATGAAATATGCTTTTGTTGATGTGCATGCACGTCAATTGTTGGGAAAGAGTAGAAGCAAGGAAGAAACATATAAGTGATCGGTTCAAATCGAAAGTGTGAAGCTTAAATAGTTTTGTGACAACCTCAAAGAATTGAGAAGAGATCTTTTGGAGGGCTTTGGGTCGATACTACCCATGACACCCTCTTGAGGCAATGACTTTTGCCAATGATTGTATTTCATATCTGTATAGATTGTAAAACAAAGCGAATAAAGAACTTATCACTTGCTTATGTTTGCAGGTACACCGGACACGTCAATTAGACATTGAGTGACAAGATTCGAAGCTCGAGGCGTTTTGGGTGTTTTGTTGATGCGCAACAGGTATGGTGGCATTCCAGGCAAATCCCTGCCTAAGGCCAACCTTGAATGTGTGTTTTCAGGATCGTTGGATCCTATGACTGTGTTGTGATTGAGTGAATGTATGCATGTGATTGGATTGATATGAGATGAGTTTTGTTTTCAAAATTACTATAAGTTTTGTTTTGAAAATTACTATGCAATTGCATGTGCATGCTAGAAATAGTAACTGCTTATGACAAATGAGGTGGGGTGTCGAATCGAGTATCTCCTCGACCCCAATTATGCATTAGAAAATATTCTAGAATAATAATTGCCTAGGACAGCTAGGAGCCAATCACGGATTGAGATTACTCTCCATGGTTTGGCTAAGTTTTGAAAGATGTTATTAATGTGTGTTACTAATGTGAATGTTGTGATATGTTACACATGCATTGTCATGACATGAATGCAAATGAATGAAATTGAGGGTAGTCTTTCTCATAATGTTATGACAACTAGTTAAGAATGTTAACTATATGTGTAGCCTTTGTGTGGATGCATCTTGAGGTATGGGTGCACTCGCGAAGTGAACCAACCTCATGAGCTAGCCGGTCATTTTGTGAAAGTGTTTTCATAATAATAAGTAAGAAATAATAACAGATGAGAGGTCAGTGGCTTGTGGCAATGTGTTTAGGAGATGTCCTGCCTTCGCCACTGGTCTCGCCTGCTCGGAGCATAGGCGATGCAAAGCCCCAGGGTACTGTTGTGTGATGTGCTCAGAGCATTGGGCTTCCGCCTTACCGAACTGGGTGTTCTAGGAAAGGCTGAGTAACTCCTTAGAATTCATACATCCATGGACTAGTGCTCTTCCGCCGCCGCGTAGATGGATCCATATCATTTTAGGCCACCACGCACTGTGCACATGCCTGTGTTTGCACCCACAAGAACTGTCAATTCACTAAAGCTAATGTAATGAAGTGTATGTGAATGAAGTGAATGTGATTGTTAAATGTGTTTTGCATGGCCATTGAGAGGTCTTTATATGTCGTGGTATATGTGATGGGCTTTCTTGACAAGTCATGTTACTATATGCCTTATCATGACATGATAGTAATTTGTTTTTGTAATTGTTTATCCTAGATTTGAGCCCTTTCCTAAGAGATTTATGGTACTATCTAAGTGTTGCCATACTGTGAAGGCTATGCATTCTATTGTTTTATTTTTCAAGTTTTGGCTTACCCGGGCAGTAGGTCGATCAGATGGCTATACTTACATCCTACTGGGGAGGTTTTGAGTCTATTGTAGTGTTGGCGCGTCTTGTTTTGGTTATATTGATGTCTTGTTTTTGTTAGACATCAATGTTGTGAATTGAAGCATTTTTATCATATATATTATTGAAAAATATAATGTGATTTTTGTATCAACCGAAATGATTATATAATGGAAAGTTTGCCCCATTCTTTTGACTTGCATAACTTCTTTCCTTTTGAATCGTTGTGTCATCACATCTCAATGTTTTATGTTTTAACAAAAAAAAAAGTTATTTAATGGTCAAAGTGTTGGGGTGTGATAGCTTCCATTCCCGTTCTTTGTCTTTTGGTTGTAGAAACGAAGAGTTATGCAAAGCAACAAATTGCAATTTGAGTTTTGGAAAAAATTCAAGTGAAAGGGATACGCCCATTGGTACAAGGTTCAACCATTCATGTCGTCTCTAATCTGGGTACTTGGACCAACGATTAAGGATTTTTTCGATCATCCACAAGTCATTCAGTTGATGCAAATCCTATACATTTGTGCATAAACGCTTTGGATTTGAAATTGAAAGTTTTTTTATCTTGATTTTTGACAAACGATTTTGAACTTGTTTTTGGTAAATTAAAGTAAAATTTAGACAAGTTATTTTAAAAATTAACTTGTTTTGACAAGTTATTTGAAAATTCAACTTGTTTTATAGAGTTTGGGTAAATTCTTTTGATAAAATTAGAAAATTTTCAAATTGATTTGGATTGAAGACCATTGTTTTTGTCTAAACTGTGTGCAATTTGAATTGAGCTTCAAAATCAATAATAATGTTGACAATGGTTTGAAATAGACCAGAATGTGGTTTTGATCCACGACTTTGAAAATTGAATTGTCAATTTGACAATTTGGATTATAAACTTGGTATGGAGTTTTGATTGAAAATTGAGAATTTGATTGAAAAATTGGGATTTTAGAGATTCATATCTAGTTCATCATTGAGAACTTATCTCACGATTTCGGATTGCGAATTATGATCAAAATTTGAGAAAAATAGCTAAGTCTAGTTAGCAAATGAATTTCTTCTCGAGTCTATTTTTTCCAAACCATGTACTTAAGTCTAAGGGACATGAATTGATTTACAAGGAATTCTCTTTTTAGGAAAAAATATATATAATTTCTCACGTAAGTAAAACTTACCTTTTTTGAAGAAATGAAGGTTCTAAAATGTTAAAAAACATGTCGTTTTCAAACGAATTTTTGCCAAATTGGGTATCATGCTCGTGTTTTGTTTTGAAATTAAGAGTGATTTTCAAAAACTCGTTGCAATGACTTTGTCATTTTTTGCAACTCAAAATTGAACCACTCAATTTCTATAGAAGGTGCACGTGGTGCAACGGTAGATCACATTCATGAGAATGCATTCATCCCTAATAGGAAATTAAATTATATATATTATAGTAAATGTAAATAACTCTGTCTCCGTGGAATGCTCTCATGGTAAGGAGCCTGAAATAGGTTTAGGCTAGCTGTTTTGAAAGGGACGTGGCTTTGGGGCTCTTTCCAATAATTGATTCATGGGTTCTCGTTTTAGAAAACCTGCTTATGCATGTATCATGCATTAAAATATACATTTGATTGCATTTTTCTTGTTGGACATCATTCCCACTTATAAAATAGAAATGCAACAACACGCTCCCCACAAATATGAAATTAAAATGACAACAATAAGCAAAAATGCATGGAGAATAGGTTATAATTGCTTCTACTTTGTGGCCAGCCTAGGTATTTATGGCTCCCCTTGGCAGGTTCTCTAAATCCAACAATAGCAAGCAAGAATCTAAATTAAGATTCGAGCTTAGCAAGGCTGTCAAGACACTTCTTCTTTGCTTAAAATTGTATAGATGAAGCAGATTTCCTTGCAACAAAAATTCTAAACAAGGGTCCACTCAAGTAACTAAACTTATCAAGTTTCAAAGCAACGGCTAGAAAATGAGAAAGAGAGAAAGTTGGGAGGACTCTGTGCCTTTTGAGCTAGTGAGTAAGAATAGGTCCAGCTATGTGCCAAGTGGGAATAAAAATTGATTTAATTTTTAGAAAATAGGCCGAGGTGGTTGCAACCAAGCTCTAATTCAACCAATGAATTAGAGAAATTTAATTTCTAATTGGCTCAATCCATAATACATGGATTGGTGACTTGCCAAAAACATATTAAATAGTTTTTAATATTCTTAAATGATTCCAACCAAGTACACCTAACCCACACACATGAGATAGGTGAGCTTGGCTAGGTGTGGTCCAGACCTAGTCAAGCAAGTTTGAGTCAAGGTTTAAGTTCTAAACATTTGGTTTTGATTGAAAATTTGACAAAAATACCCTTAAATCGGGTTTTAATTAATTTGAAATCAAGCTTGCTAGGTTCGAACATAGTGACTAAGCTCTAGATATTATAGAATTGTGAATTCTTATTTGACAATTCAATTTAATTTGGAAAGACTTTTGAAAATCTTATCAAATTTGTTTTGAAAAGGACATTTTTGTCCATAATTCAATTGAAAATGGATTAATTTACATCAAATTTCAATTTAAAATATGAATTTTCAATTTGGTATTTGATTTGTACACTTGACAAATTCAAATGTGTATTTGATTTACATAAAATCCTAATTTTGGGTTTTATGAGTTCAAATTGAACATGAAAGGACAAATTGACCAAAGTAAAAGCTCATTGGGCAAATGATGTTAACTTGATTTGAGTAAATTTGATGAATTTGAGAATTTAGTGAAAGCAGACTTGACCTAGTCAGGGTCCATTGCTGTCCAGTAGTTGGATCGTGGGGTAGAAGTAACTTTTTGACTAGGTTAAGTTCAAGTTGACTGAGCTTAGTTGAGGTTGGCAGCTAGGAGAGCCTACTTGCCTTAAGTAGGTTGGCTAGAAGCAGTCATAGCTTCTTTGGAATTTGACTTCTCTCTTAATTAGGAGGATCTTTCCAATTAATAGACAAAAAGAGGTATAAATTTCTCTATTTTCTCGTGAAATTCAATGATGATTTTATCTAATTTCATTAAAAATTAATAACTTTTCAAATTATGGCAACCTGAGAACTCCTGGTGAGAGGGCGACAAGGTGGAACACTGAAGAGGGAGACAGGCGGTCTGATCTCTGTTTGCCGCCTGTCACTCAGAGGGAGGAACACCCTAAGGGAAAGGCTAATGCCGTTGAGCTCTCGGAGGCTCCTTCACCGTTCCCGCTGGTAGCAGGGTCGACACGACTGTCGATCATATTCCAAGGTCTAACTCTTGTTTAATATTTTTTGTGGAGTGTTCATCGTTCACATTTCAGTAGGTTTTCTTGCAAGAGGGCAGGGCTGTCCGCAGCAGTCCCTGTGGTGGGTCCCTGTCGCAAGACCTACAATCACAGCACGTGGCGTAAGTCGGGGCCTTCTGATTCGGGAGCCTCCAATGACCATATTTAATCTCCCGTGGAAAAAAGTTAAATTCGAGACCGCCGAACGAACGTCAAATAAAACGTTCAAAAGGAAGACGTTAAATAAAACCTTGAAAAAGAAGACGGCATTTTTAATGTCGCAGACTTCCTTTGGGTTCCCATTTCCCATCCCATTTTCCTCTCCCGCCAACCGTTAATCCTTCTTCTTCTTCGTCCTGTTCAGCCGCTGCTGCTGTGCTGCTGTCCTCTAAGAAAACGGATGAGGCTGCTGAAGGTAGCGACATGCAGCCTGAACCAGTGGGCCATGGACTTCGACCTGAACCTGCGGAACATCAAGGAGTCGATCACTAGGGCAAAGGAGTTGGGCGCGACGATCAGAGTAGGGCCCGAGCTGGAAATTACCGGTTATGGTTGCGAGGATCATTTCTTGGAACCCGATACCGTTGCCCATGCGTAAACTTCACCTCTCTCTCTATGTTCTCTTCCTTTTTTGCTCAACCAATCGATGGTTGGGCTTTTATCGCTTTGTCCGTCGTTGTTGCAATTTGGTGACTTTTTTAACTATTTAGTCACAGATTCACACGCAGTTGGCACAGCTGGTCATGCAATACTTCAATCTTCATTCTTCGTTTAGAAAAGTCCATGGCCTTTTCACTTTCCTATGAGATGCCTTTTTCCTTGCTTTTGGTTTTCGTCATGTTCTTCTTGCATGTATTGATTCTACTTAGATCGGTGAAGAACCGATTTGGTGATGCACGTCGAAGGACTTCTCCAGTTTTTTGTCAAATTCGAGAGTTCCAGTCTTTCTCCATTTTGGCGAATTCTCTCATCGCTGAGTCTGTTTCCGCGGAGTATGTAGATCTTGTTCCTCTACCTTTGAACTAGAAGATTCTTTTAGTTTCTGTCTGTTGAATTTTGCATGTTTTAGAACCAATACAACAACTAAGCCATCATAAATATTAGGATGTCCTCTAGTATCCTTTTTCTTTCTTCTTCCGGATTGTTAATTTTTATTGATGATTGTCATCCTGTTTTTCATGCCTAAAGACATGCTTCTCATGTTTTTGTTCTTCCTTTGGTTCTTTATGATCTTCATCCCTTGTTTATGTTACGTAAATTTTTGAGTATAGTGAAGGGCTGAAATGTTGTTTCCAAAAACTTTAGGTTCTTTCATTGATGGCTTGGTTTGGAGCTTCACTTTGTCTCCTTCTGATTTATTCTTCTGTAGTTTGCAATTTATGAGAGTCTTCACTTGGAATGGAAGTGGGAAAGTCAGAGCTTTTCCTCATGGAGAATGATATATTGAAAAGGGCAAATTTGCTTTCTAGGTGATGTTCTTTTTTCAGATATGCATATTAGGTCTCAGTTTTGTTTGTTGTGGCAGCAGAAGTCACATTTATAACCAAATAGGATTCTACAATTACTTTTGACTTTTTTGTTTGAAATTTCTGCATTTTTTTCACAAAATCTGTGTTATTGCTTGGAGATGATTTAGACTAGTTGCCTAAGGCCATGTACTTTTCTTTTCTCAAGCTAGATTTGATTTCCTTTTATTTTTCTGTATCAGGGTCGTGTTTGTCGCCGACAGTAACAATGTTAATGCTAGATAGATTCATGAGTCCAATTAATTTTGTCTTTAGATAATTGACATTTTAAATTTCATGCTATTGCCTTTCATCAAAAATTTTATGAAGTTATCGGTAAGATCATTATGAAGATTGCATGGATGAATGTGCAGGTGGGAATGTTTGGCAGATCTTCTGTCAGGAGAATGGACAGAAGGTATCTTGTGCAGTATTGGCTTACCTATTAGAGAAGGAAGTACCCTCTATAACTGTCAAGTCTTCTGCTTAAACCGAAAGATCCTTTTGATTCGCCCAAAGATGTGTCTTGCTGGTGATGGAAATTACAGGGAACCGAGATGGTTTTCAGCGTGGAAGCACAGAGAGCAGTTGATTGACTTTCAACTTCCAAACATTGTCTTTGAGACTACATCACAGAAATCTGTGCCGTTTGGTTATGGCTATTTAATGTTCTCTGATACGTAAGTCCCTGATCTGGCATTTTATACTTTTTGTGGGCAACACGTTGTGGATAAAACACTTGAGTTTCATGTCATTAAGGTGCTAAACCTGCATAACTGATGTATTTTTTCTACTACTAATATATCCATAAAGTTTGGGTTAATTGGTTCACATTCTCCTTGTGCCTGTCACATAAAGATATGATACCAAAGGGTCATCAAGGTTTTGCTGCTCTTTTATCCTTTGAGTGGCAACCTTTCCAGTTGGTACCATCATATTCCTAGGTCTAACTCTTCTCCCTGCTTGATTGGTGGACCTTGCTGTCTAGCTCTCCTTTGCCTTCCCATTTGAGGCCAATGTTGATCCAGCTTAAGGAGAGACCTATGCTCCCTGTTCTCTACCTAACACTAGCCATTGGCCCTTAAGTTTAGAATGTTGTATCACTGATAGTTCAGATCCCTTGCACCCCTTGCAGAAGCTTGTGCAATTGTTGACACGATATCTTTCTAGTGATCAACTTTACCCTTCTGTTATAACATGTAAGCTTAGAAGGGAAGCTAGTTGGAGTATACATAGTCAATATTCTCTTAGTTTGTTTTATGTACATTTTTTGAGAACATATTGAATAACTGTTCTACATTTTTCTTTTGAGCTGTTTGAAGTGGTCCTCTGGATCAATTTTATTCTGATTCATGATGGTGACAACAATGTTAGTTGATTAATTCTTCTGGCTTGGTGTTCTCTCTCTCTCCACATATACTATAGCTAGTAAAGCAGACAAAGTTGTTCAAAGGAAACATCCGTACATGGAAAGTATGTATAAAGTGATCCTGTCATTTTTTTATTCTGAGAAAACAATGCCGATTCATGTTTTTTAGAATCATGAGCTGTTAAACAACCTGTGTGCTGTTATGTGCTAGTTTTTCTGAATCCTTTTTTCTCCTCAGTGTGGTCGCAGCAGAAACATGTGAGGAACTTTTCACTCCAGATGCGCCTCGAATTGAACTTGCACTGAATGGTGTTGAAATCTTTGTTAATGCAAGTGGTAGTCATCATCAGTTAAGAAAGCTAAATATTCGTATGGACCGGATCAAGAATGCAACATTTATATGTGGCGGTGTTTATATATATAGCAATCATAAGGGGTGTGATGGTGGCCGGCTTTACTTTGGTTTGGCATTTGTCCTTTGCCCTTTTGCTTTTCTAGAGTCACATTTTATTAGATAGCTAGTGTTTCTTCAATGTTACTTTTTGCTGTTTGCTTGAGGCAGATGGATGTTCTTGTGTGGCTGTAAATGGAGATATTGTTGCCCAAGGTTCCCAGTTTTCGCTGAAGGACGTCGAGGTTTTAGTTGCACAAGTTGACTTGGATGCTGTGAGCATTCTCTTAACATTTCTGTTGTTATTCTGCTCTTATTGCTCTTTTACACTTATGGTAAAGTTACTCAAAGCATTTCCAAAGATATCATTTGTCACCATCTGGAGGCTGTACAAAATTAATTATCAGGCTTCTTTGAGGCACGGTGTGTCATTTATTATTTCTCAAACCATCTCTACAAAACAGAAAGTCCTCGAGAATTAATTATGTTGTATTTTGTTAACCAAAGGTCATATGCACTGACCCACCCTCAAATACCCTTCTTTCCTAATTCCTTTGTCTGTTCATCTTCTAGATGGAAATTAGCCACCTGAAGGAATGAATGAAATATGCTTTGGTGTTTAGAAGAAACAACTTTATCACTTTTATAAGCTCAAAATCCTCAAGAAACCTGAAAAAAATGCAACATTGCAATATTGACAATTATCCACACTTCCTTTTTTGTAAGGGATGTATATGTGTGTACATTTTGTAATGGAATTCTCCTTAAGCAGTCTTGAAGTTACAGAGTTCACAAGAAATACTTAGTTGCAAAGGACTAAGAAAGAAGGAACAATATTAGTCACAAAGGACAAGCATGCACTTGCTTGGGACACATGAGATGAACTAATTATATATAGCTGAAAGCATAAGAACATGCTTGACAATATTATACATCATAGGAGATACTATACAAGATTCACAAGAGAAAGGAAGTGTAAGATCGATACAAATTTTGAATAATTTTTTACAAATTTGTGAAGGCTTTTGCATGTAAATTGAATGTACTAGTTAATAGGCTTGAAAAATGATTTTTTTTAGTGAAACATGTGCTTGTAAAATTATTTTTTTATAAAATGAAAGCCTTATTAGAACTGAGGAGGAACCAGAAGAGAAACCAAGCTTTCTAAAATAATGAGGAAACTAAGTCCTTCAAAAAGACTAGGAACCTAGGTTCTTAAAACAATTAAGGTGTAACAATTCGACAACTCTTGGGCTGAGGCCCTGTCGGCGGATACCAACCTGTCTCCAATGCTAGGAGCTAGGACAACCATCTATTCAATAACCCCATTTATAAGCCCTTGAAGATCCCTCACAATTTTCAATACGGGACTAAATTTTTGAGGTGTTACAATCCACCCCCCTTAAGGCACACGCGTGTACGCACGTGTGGGACCTAGGTCCGAGTGTTGAACTGGCTCTGATACTGATACCAAAGCTGTCACACCTCAACCGTTTGACCCTCGAATATTTTTTTTTTGTTAAAACATAAAACGTCGAGGTGCGACGACACAATGATTCAAAAGGAAAGGAGCTATGCAAAACAAAGACAACAGAACAAACTTTCCATTATATAATAAATTCCGTTCTTACAAAATTACTTCATATTTCTCAAGAACACATGACAAAATGCACCAAAACTATGACATTGATGCCTATCAAAAACAAGACATCAGAGACTTAAACATAACGCGCCGGCAGTACATTAGACCCAAAACCTCCTAGTAGGATGTAAGTATAGCCATCCGATCAATCTGCCCTCCCGGGTTCGCTAAAACCTGAAAAATAAAACAACAGAAGGCTTAGCCTTTACAGTATGACAACACACCAAATGAATCCCTAACCCTCTACGGTAAGAGCTCAAATATGGGGTATAACAGTTTTGAAAGCAAATTATTATCATGTAAGATAGGGCATGCAGTCACATGACTTGTCATGGAAGCCCCTCACATATACCACGACATGTAAAGGTCACTTGATGACCACACTAAACACATTTAAGAATCACATTCACATCATTCACATTCTTTTCATTGTGATTGGGTGTGGCCCAAGCGCTTACTCTGGGGACAAAATACCTTATTTGGGCAGCCGTACTCGAACTTGCTGCCACGATATTATGGATCATACTTGGTGGAGCGTCGCTGCGGTAAGGCAGCATACCGGTTCACCTTGCTCGACGAAGCTCGCGTTTATCTGGTTTTTCATGTTGGCCGCCTCAAGCTCTTCTATGGGATCCCGCCGGCAGTCGTGGTGGAGACACCCGATGAGCCTCCCATGCCATGTCGCATCTTACGTACGCAATGAGCTTGCTACAATGCCAACCTCCGGTAGGAGTATTTGGTCGAATGGAACAACATCGAGGGAGAACCGACGTAGGAGGACGCCTTTGAGCTGGCTGATAGGTTTCCATTGATAGGGGCTTGGGGGCATGCTCTGTATAAGTGAGGAAGATTTGATGCAGCCCATCCTCAAGCGGACGAGGTGGCCGAGGGAGAGCTGGCAACACCGATGAAGGTAAAGGGTAAGGTGCATCTAGCTACTGCCTTGGCAGTCGGGCGAGTCCCTCATCTCATCTGGAAAGGCTTGACGACATATGGACAATGAGCTGGAAAGACAGACATAATTAGGAGACGAGGCATCTGCCCATGGCTAGAAAGAAGAAAAACACCAAGCAGGCCATGGGAGCACTAAAGAAGGCCTCGGCCTCGGTCTAGAGGAAGTGCCAGGGCGCAGCCGAGAGCTGGTCGGCAGGGCCACCATCATGCCAAGCGAAGGCCTTGCTGGCAGTGTTGGGGTAGTCGAGAAGGGCTCGACCGCGCCTGGTTGTGAGGTCGACCCTATGCCAAGTGAAGCCTGACCTGGCCGCTTGATCGACCACTCTTTCGGCTGTAGCCACGCAACAGGCGAGCCCAGCTGCGGATAGGTCGGGCGCACCAAGCGACCGCATGCAGCCCCCTGCTGAGGGTACTCGGGAGGGTCTCACTAGGACCGAGCGCAAGGAGCAGCAAAGGTGGACCGACTCCTGACACAGAAGAGCAAGGTGGAAGTGGCGGGCCATCCAGAACTCGGCGACGGAGGCAATGACTCGGTAGTATCAATGGGCAAATTTGGGGCGGCAGGCGACATATCGCCTTGACTACTCTACAGGAGGAAGGAGCCGGACTTGTCCGGGCCGATGCAACACCGGATACGACTCTGGGAAGGACACAAGTCCTTCATTTTGTAATTGGGTTGGTTTTAGGATGTTTTGTATACGCAGACCCGGATTGCTTTACGCAATCAGGTCAGATCATGGGTTTTTGGAGATTCGGGTTGGGACCCGGGTTCGCTTTTCGGTTTTGTCTCGGCAACAAAACCGGGACAGGGTTTTTGACTCTGGCAATTTGACCGAGCCAGTACCACATTGACCAGTTTGACAAGCCAACATCAGCTGTCGAACTGGGTTGGATGTCGGGCGGCCTCGCGCGTGTGCTACCGACCGAGCCGTTCTCACTCATGCGAGGACCGGGTGAGCCCGTCCACTCCCGCGGCAACAAAACCCAACGAAACGACGGGCTTCACGACTTTTGAACAGTGTAAACAGATGTTTCCGATTTCTGAAGGGTTTTTCGGTGCCCAAACTGTCGAGAAACTCCGTTCAATAGCCCACTTAATGCTTGTCTTCTTCCTCCAAAATCTCTGAAAATTTGGCGAAACGGCATATGACGAGGTGGTTTTTCTTCAACCATCGATGACAGACGACAGTTGCAGGATCTGGCGATGTGGATCTTCTCCGGCTAACCCAGCACCTCTGACTCTTTCCGACACCCTTAGGTAAGCATCGACGATCACGTTGGATTTGCTTGTGGTGAAAAACACCACCACAACTTGATGAGAATCCATCCTTGCCGCTACTCTAGCTACAGGTCTCTATCCCCCAACCAACGGCACTGTTCCATCGATTTTCAGCATCTGCTCTAGTAGAATCTAACGATTGACTGTTCGAGTTGTGTCACCAGTGAGCGATTTTTTTGGCGGCCTCGTTTTTCCGATCGCCATTGCCGCCTCGGTGTCCAATCGCTATGAAATCGCTCGGACGATATCTCTGCCATGTTGCGCTTCAAACGAGCCCAAGCTCTTCACCGGAGGTGAACTCTGTCGATTGGAATCAACTTTTCAAGTGAGAACTCTGGCGACTCTATTCATCTTCACACCGTTGTCATCTCCGGCGACTGCTCACCGTCAAAGTGCTCAGACTAGATCCTCGATCTCTTGCGGTTCTAACGAGCCCAAGCTCGACCAGTGCTGTGGACTGTGCTGGCCGGAATCACCGCCTGCCTTGTTGTCGTCTGTTTTGGGTGTGAGGATCTTCAGCTACCGCTAGCGTTGATTCTAGCAACCACCGGTGGCCAAAGTGCTCAAATGGACTCTGCAACCAAAGGTGACCTTGTTCGTCCATGGTCCTGCCGATGACGTGCCAATCGTCGACCGAAATCGGTGGTTTCCGGTTGCCCCCTGTTCTATAGCAAATCGCCCGCCTCAAAGCCTCTCTGCCGCAACACCTTGTTCTACATCCCGACCGAGGAGGCACTGCCGAGGACGACCCCTGGTTCCTCAGACTACATTCTCTGAGACTACTGAGTGTCCTGTGAGGTTTCTAGGCTTGCACCCTTCCTGCAATTCCCCCCCTCTTTTCATGGATTAATTGCTCTCATCTTCCCCTGTGTCCTACTTGCTGAACACATCCCGCCGGCGAGGTAGAGACCAGCAAGTCTGGAGCTTGTGGATTCACCTAGCCGCACGGTAAAAAAACTCCCAGGTATCCCGCAACCCGATGGCAGCAACCAAGGAAGTCACTTGATCCCCTTGCCATTGTAACTCGGAGGCGCCTCACACCCGCCTCTTCTCTGTCACCCTGGACCTCCGTGAGAGCACCTCGATTCGGCCCTGCGTCTCTCTGCCACGCGTTAGAGGGTCATCATCCTTCTTTGCCTCTGTCCATCTCTCACAGGATTGTTGGGAATGGAGCCAAGCCCTGCAGCAGAGCTTCACTGCAGTGTCCGGCCAGAGCCAGCCTCGCCTCCGGCGCAGAGCCTCCCTGTTTCTCTCACGAACAGGCCACCCTATCCTGCGGTGAAGTGTTTTGGCGACGACCCCTCTGTTTTCCTTGTATCTTTTGCGGGCACCTTAACTACTCTTTGTTTTACTTGCGGCGAGGAGGACCATCTCGGTCAGGTTGGGGGGCTGCTGCTGACACAGCCGACGCTCGAGCCTGGCAGCCTTCCTCTCTATCTCGGCGGGCCTTGGGAAGCCGTAATATCTTTTTGGCTGTTGCTCATCGTCGAAGCCGGGCTCGCTTGGTTGAGTAGTTCTCTCCTTTCACCCTATAGTCTTGGGGAGGGCACATTTGATTTTTATCCGGCCCTTGGCCTACGACCGACGAATGGCTCCTCCAATGCGCTGGCCATGGGAGGGTGTGGTTTTGCCAAACTAAGCATGCTTGTATGGTTTGGGAGTGAGTTGTGAGTGAAATTAAAAATCTGTATCGCGCACGCATTGTAACGCTTAAGGCCTGTACCCTTGATTGATTGAGTTGGTTGTTGTAAGTTCGTGTGTTGGGTTGATTTGTACTTCACTCTCGGGAGCAGATAGGGCCGCTGTCTGGTCTGGAACCCCTGTATAGACTTGTCCCTGTGAGCAGCCAAGTGAGATCTTGGAGTAGAGGTGAGGGGCACTGTCTTGCTGAGCAGCCTTGTCCACCTCTTGGCGGACCTCGGCAGACAGTTGGTAGAGGTTGCCTTGCTGGTACTCGAAATACTGATGAACCTTATAGATCCATCCTTGCGCCTTCTGCCCGCCGAACCTAGGGAAATCGAACTTGATGTGTGGTAGGGGTTGGGAACATTCTCCTTGCTGGTCCTCATGAAACGGGTTGGTGTCAGCCATTCAGAAATCAGAAACCTCCGTTTACACTGTTCGAAAGCCATGAAGCCCGTCGTTTTGTAGGGTTTTGTTGCTACAGGAGTCGACAGGCTTGGCCGGTCCTCGCACGTGCAAGACCGGCTTGGCCAGTTGCGCACGCACGAACTGCTCGACAGTTGACCTGGTTCGACAGCCAATACCGGCTTGTCGAACCTTGGTCGGATTGCCCGAGTCAAGACCCTTGCCCCGGTCTCTTTTGCCGAGGCGAAACCAAAAAGCTGACCTAGGTCCCAACCCAAATCCCCAAAAACCCATGACCCGACCTGATTCTGTAAGGTGATTAGGGTCTAGGTATACAAAACATCCTAGAACCAACCTGATTACAAAATGAGGGACCCATGTCCCTCCCCCGAGTCGTATCCGATGTCGCATCGGCCTGGACACGTGGTCGAACATGACTCGACACGGCCTGATGCTCCCCGCTGAGCTGAGTCGTTCCCAAAATTAGTATGGAGTCATTACCTCGATACTGGTTTGCGGTCGACTCGCTCCTCCTGTAGGGCGGTCGCGATACATTGCCTGCTGCACCCGATTCGCCCGTCGTTGCCACCTAGTCGCTGCCTCCGTCACCGAGTTCTAGATGGCCACCACTTCCACCTTGCTCTTATGTGTTCAGCGTCGGTCTGCCTTCACTGCTCTATGTGCTCGGTCCTGGTGAGATCCTCACTGAGTACCCCTAGGGAGGGAGCTGGCCGTGCCCGACCTGGCCGCAGTTGGCTCGCCTATTGCACGGCCACAACCGACAAGGATCGGTTGATCAAGCGAAGGGGTTGGGCTTTGCTCGGCATAGGGTCGACCTCTTAACCAGGCGCGGTTGAGCCCTTCTCGGCAGGACCACCGGCAAAGGCTTGGGCACAAGGTTGGTCATGACAAATAAGGCCCTGGTTGGGTGTCTGAACAACTTGTTAGGAAGGCAGTTTGCCTCGGCAAGGTAGGGATACAATGGCTAATGCAAAAGCCAGGCCAGGTTGATTGCAGCCGCTTTGCCAAGCACAAGTGCTCCAAGCAACAGCTGTTCAGCTTGAAGGCCTAAGCTGAGAGCTAATGTAGGCACTTGGCTACCGGCAAGAGCAAGGCGGCCCCATGAATGTCCACGAGCTCAACCGAATGCATGAGTGGCTTTGGTCATGGTCACCAGGCTGTGATAGAGGAGGCTTGGCATGAGTAGTGCGGGTTAGGGTGCTGAGTGGCAGGTATGTGTGATGAGAGGGTGTGTGACTGAAAGTGGTTAGATTATTCATTATGCATAAGTAGTTCTCCATTGGGAGTTTGCAGCACAGGTCTTAGCAACCTCTAAGCATAGCAGCAACATGGCACAACATATGGCTGGTGGGTGCAAGCATGGATGGTCCAGACAAGGTTAGCGTAATTTCAAGCCTCAGTAGAGGTTGGCTGGGCCAAGTTGCCGAGGGACTTCAAGGTGCTCCTCCTGGATGGGAACTCCAGGTAGCCTTGTCTACGGGATGAAGGCGGGTTGTCAAGCACAATCCTTTTGTTCATGTTTATTGTTTCTAGAAGCCGTAATGGGTCTCTTGGAACTTCTTCCAAGTGTCTTTTAGTTTATCTAAATGTAACATATACCAATTCATTGGCACAGTCAACTTGGTCGTTATAGACATCCTTTTTATTGAGGAGTTTGTTGCAGGTAATGTTGTTCCAATGTTTAGTTTGACTCTTCATATGAAAAAGTGTTCTTGTTATCACCTATGTAAGAGTTGTGATTACCTTTTAATTTGATAAATAAAAGAGCTTTATTGCCTTTGAAGTCGTTCAGTCCGGGATATGAGGTCCCACACCTAAATCTTCATTTTCTAGCAGTAAGTTTTATGTTATTTCCTTTCATAGAAATTAAAAAAAAATCCTCAAAATTTTTTAAATAATATTTTTCTAGGAGAATCTCAGCAATCCAAAAAATTAAGACAATATTGGAGATAATTTAAAAACTATGATAATAGATTCTACTATTTTTCTAACAAAAGAATTGATTAATGATAAAGTTTGAGAGGAAAGAATTTGATTAACTTGGAAATCTGCCCTAACTCCTCTTTATATAGACTAGAGGAGAGGGTGAAAATACAAGAGAACCATGAAAAGAAAGATTATTACAAGAGTACCCTCTTAAACCTAAAACTGATTATAAACATCTCTTAACACTCCCCCTCAAGTTGGAGCATATATGTCAAATAAGCTCAACTTGGAACAACAGCTTTGGAATGGTCCCCTTGTAAGAGTCTTAGTGAAGATATCAGCCGTCTGCCCTGTAGATGAAACATGTGAGGTACTTACAAACCCCTTTTGAATGATGTCTCTGGTATAGTGACAATCTACTTCAACGTGCTTGGTTCTCTCATGAAACGCCAGATTATTAGCAATAAAAAGTGCTGCTTTGTTATCACATAACAACTGCATAGGAAGAGGTACTTCGACAGTTAGATCCAACATCAATGATCTAACCCACATGACTTCAGCAGTAGCCTGAGCCATAGCTCTATACTCAGATTCTGCACTTGATCTGGCAACCACTGTTTGTTTCTTACTCTTCCATGTAACCAAGTTAGATCCAATAAACACACAAAATCCAGTAGTGGATTTTCTGTCCGAGGGGCATCCTGCATAGTCAACATCAACATACACGGAAACAGTGAGTAAGGTACCACTCTGGAAGAAGAGTCCCTTTCCTGGTGAATTCTTTAGATACCTAAGAATCATCATAGCAGCATCCCAATGAACTTTCTTGGGCTTATCCATAAATTGGCTCACTCTGCTAACAGCATAGGCAATGTCAGGTCGAGTGACAGTGATGTATAAGAGCTTCCCAACAACCCCTCTATACTGTCGCGCATCAACATCTTCAGTATCATCATCATACAAGCGAGAATTAATATCCATAGGCGTGGATGCAGGTCGACACCCCAGCATTTCTGTCTCTTGCAAAACATCAGTAACGTATTTCCTCTAGCACATGATAAGGCCCTTTCGATTTCTAGCAAACTCAATACCGAGGAAATAACGTAGTTCACCAAGATCTTTGGTGACAAAGTGTTGTTCAAGGACATTCTTGATGTTGCAAATCCCCTTTTCATCATCCCCTGTAACAATGATATCATCAACATAGACAAGAACTATCACTGTACCTGTAGAAGTCTTCTTGACAAAGAGGGAATGATCTGCTGAAGAACGTCGGAAGCCCTCATGCTCAATGTGCTCTGATAATTTCTGAAACCAAGCTCGAGGACTTTGTTTCAGACCATAAATCGCCTTTCGCAATCTGCACACTTTCTGACACTCCCCCTCAGCAACAAACCCTGGTGGTTGCTGCATATACACTTCTTCATGTAAGTCACCATAGAGAAAGGCATTCTTGACATCAANCCACTGAAGGAGTAACAAGTGTCCAAGTTCCTCGAGACTGAAGAGCAGCCATCTCTTCTTGCATAGCTGCAGCCCATTTAGGATCAGAGAGAGCATCCACATGCGTCTGTGGAAGTGCAACAGCCGACAGCCCCGTGACAAACTGCCGGTATGTAGGAGTGAGTCGGTCCATGGATAAATGACCAGAGATAGGATGCAAGGTGCAGTTGCGTTTGCCTTTCCTTTGAGCAATGGGCATATCAAGGTCATTAGGAGCATGAGCGTGCTCATGATATTCTCCTGTGGCATCATCATCACATAAAGAATTGTCAGCAGTGGTGTGTTTAGGAATTACCTTGGGCATGCTGGATGAAGGCACATGTGCACAGAGAGCAGGCGCAACAGGTCTAGTACGACGTTGGTAGACAGCCCCAAAACGTGAATCAACCGGTTTTGGACAACTCAGGAGAGGTAAAGGAAGATGAACTTCATCACTCAATTCAGGTGCCCGTAATTGAGTTCCATTAGGAGAGAAAAAAGAAGTAGACTCAAAGAATGTAACATCAACACTCACATAATACCGACGAGTAGAAGGATCATAACATCGATATCCCTTTTGAGTGCGGGAATAACCAACAAAGATCGCCTTGATGGCCCGGGGAGACAACTTATCTCTCCCAGGACCAAGCAAGTGGACAAAGGCAACACATCCAAAAACACGAGGTGGAACAAAAAACAATTCTCTGTCAGGGAAGAGGACAGAGATAGGAACAAAGTCTCCCAACACAGACGACGACATGCGATTAATAAGATAGCATGCGGTGAGAACAACATCTCCCCAGTACGAATGGGGAACATGACTATGTATGATGATAGTACGGGCAACATCAAGTATATGACGGTGTTTTCTTTCTGCAACCCCATTTTGTTGGGAGGTATAAGCACAAGAGGTTTGGTGGATGATACCCTTATCTTTGAAAAATTGCTCTAGAGAAGAAGCACAAAATTCAAGAGTATTGTCAGAACGCACAATCTTGACACAAGTATCAAATTGAGTCAGAATTTCATTGATAAAATTTTTGATTACAGGACCGACTTCAGATTTATTCTTCATAAGGAAAACCCAACTAACACGACTGTGGTCATCGACAGCAACAAGATAATACCTATGACCCTGAAGGTCAGGTGTACGACTCGGGCCCCAAACATCAAAATGAAGTAACTCAAACACAGACTGACTACTTCTACCGGGCCGCAGAGGAAACGATGACCTATGATGCTTGCCCAACTGACAAGACTCACATTGAAAGGATGACTTAGGAGACAGCTGAGGAAGAACATGCAGTAGTTTCTGAAATGGTAGATGTCCAAACCGCAAATGCCAAGTATAGGCTGAAGATGAGGATGATCCCGAAGAAGTAGACCCAGCAAATGGAAGGGGGTGCACTAGCCTATAGAGACCTCCCTGTTCACGGCCACTGCCAATCACCCTGCTCGTCAGTATATCCTGAAACACAAGAGAAGAGGAGTCAAATATAGCACGACAGTTCAAATCTCTGGTAATCTGACTGATAGAAAGCAAATTATGTGGGAATTCTGGTGCATGAAGAACATGTTGCAATGGCAATGACGAAGTAAGTTGGACCTCTCCATGTCCAACAACTGGAGAATATTTCCCATCTGCTAGAATAACTGAGCGACCAGGTGGAGCAGAGACATAAGAAGTAAATTGTGCCTTGTCTCCACATAGATGTGTCGATGCACCAGAATCAATGAGCCAATCTGTAGTGTCTGTAGCAGGGATTGGGATTCTGCTCAGTCTACTATAAGCCTCATCGATAGGAGGAATCGACGGACTAGTAAGCATCTGATTCTTCGCTGATTCATAAACTGAATCTAATCCTGAGAGGAATACTCCTACCATAAGCATATCTCTATATGTCTTCTGTTGCTCACACTTACATGCAGGAAAGTAGCTGTTTAGTCTCTCAAACATGGACTTGAGACTAAAATAGTAAGTATGAAGAGGCCGACCATCTTGTCGCATATGATGAATGTCATGATGTAGCTGCATAATTCTTGTTTCATTTCTTGCTTGCGAATAAGTGGCTGCAAGAGAATCCCACATATCCTTTGCACTTTCCTTGTGCAAGACTTCATTGGCAATGTCTTGAGAAAGAGTGCCAACAATCCAGACCATAACTAGAGAGTTATCTTTAAACCAAGTAACATATTTGCCTACCTTCTGTACGGGCTCGGGTTCCAATATAAGATGTTCCTTGTCATGGGCAATCAAGGTTCGTTTCACTTGCATTGCCCACATCTCATAATTACCTCCATTCATTTTGGTAATAAGGCTGGAAAACGGGGAACTCTTCATCTCTCCCGACGATACAAAGGAAGAGGTATTAGTGTCACTGTTGATTTCAGACATCTTCTAACTCAAAGGAGGAAACCGAGCCACAGAATAGGAAGTGCAGGGAAATAAAATACAGTTACATATGTAAAAACAGCAATCTGATCATCAATGGAACATTGCCCAAAATGCAGTCAAACGAAGTACTTGATGCATACATCTGATCGGCTGAAGAAACTGAATCTCATAAACCTAAGATGAACTCAGGCGGCAGACGGCAAACATGACTGAAAACTGATGCTCATAAAAAAAAACTGATGGCGCCGTAGCTCACGAGGAAGAACGAAGAAGAATGGCAAGCGATGTTACCAAAGAAGACGGCATACGACGCTGAAAAGAATACTGGCGTGTAGGCGATGAACTCAAACCATCGACGAGCAGCAAAGAGCAGAGACGGGCGGAGGATCAGGCGGCAGCAACGAGCGGGCGACAACTAGCAGACGAACGAACGACCGGCAACTAGCAGACGTCGGAGAAGGGCGATGTCAGACGGCGACGGAAGTGGAGAAACCACCAGGCGGGCGGCAGGAAGCGACGTGCGGCAGAGGCGACGGGCGATGGTGACGGTCGATGGGCGGCAGCGAGCGACCGACGGGCGACGATGGCAGCAGGCGGGCGACGGGGCGGCGGCAGCTGAAGACGACGGAAGTGAAAACGGCGGACAGCAGAAGACGACGACGGGCAGCGGAAGGCGACGAGCGGATGTGTAGGCGGCGGGCAGCAAAAGATGACAGGCGGACGTGGAGGCAATGGGCAGCAGGGGCGACGACGATGGGGTGGCGGCAGCTGGCGCCGATGAGGCGGCGGTTGGCGCCGGTCAGGCGGCGACGACGAGCGGAAGAGAAGGAGTCGACTCCCGCTCTGATACCATGATAAAGTTTGAGAGGAAAGAATTTGATTAACTTCGAAATCTGCCCTAACTCCTCTTTATATAGACTAGAGGAGAGGGTGAAAATACAAGAGAACCATGAAAAGAAAGATTATTACAAGAGTACCCTCTTAAACCTAAAACTGATTATAAACATCTCTTAACAATTAACATTAACAAATTTATTTTTGATTTTAACAAAAACAAGAAATTAATATATATATATATAGACTTTTCTTTTTGAGGAAAGGGAAATATCATGATAATATTGCAGTGTTTGTTTCCTGAAAATATTTTGAAAATATCTTGATCATTTGTTTTTTGTGTTTGTTGCATTTCCAGAATATTGGTGATACAACTATGGCAAGGCCAATGATGGCAAGTCTTACTTCATCATTATCTTTTATTAGTTAGTAAATTTACAGGTTAATCTCCACCACAAACAGGAAATGAAGTCTGCTAAATCGAAAATATTCATGTCATTGATGCTTGATAAACTGCAGTATTGTGCATGACATGCATGTGCTTCTCCCAGGCCAAATACTTCTGCATACAGTTCTTCTGTTTTAGTGTAGTCATGTCTTTATGATTGTTCTGTATTTTGTCCTGATTTTGTTCTGAACTGTCTAGCAACTCTTACCTAACCTATTTTGATAAGCAGGTTGTCAGCTACCGTGGAGCAATCAGCAGTTTGCGGGATCAAGCAAGTTATAAGCCTAAGGTTCCTTTTGTGGCAGTTCACTATAAACTCTGCCACACTTTTGACTTCCAAGAATTTTCTTCGTTGCCAATTGATGTGAGCTCTCACCTCTTGATCACAGAAACATTGGCTTATGAATTCCCTACACCATGATTGTTTTTTCTTGCTTAAATATCCAACCAATTTAAAGCAATTTGTTTCTTTTATTGTATAATAATATGGTGAATAGCTGAGTGGTTTTTCATAACTGTTATGACCAGAGAGAGAGAAACATTGAAAATCATCATTAACGTAACCCTAATCTCAAAGTTAAAAGAGATTAGGGCTGGCGTTAACAAGAATTACAATATTAGTCCAAACAAAATAAGATAATATTAAAAGACGTACACCCCAACTTTCTAATATTGCAGAGACACTCTAACCGACTGTCAAAAGTATTTAACACTCCCCCTCAAGCTGGAACATAGATATCAATCATGATCAACTTGTTACAATCTCTCAAGAAATCGCCTATGGGGAGAGCCTTGGTAAAAATATTAGCTGCCTGATTTGAAGAAGAGACATGAATAGTGCTAATAACTCATTGTAGCAAGTCCCGAACATAATGACATACCACTACAATGTGTTTCATCCTCTCATCGAAAACAGGGTTGTTTGCAATATAGGTTGTTGCCCTGGTATCACAATACATCTTCATTGGGAGATTCACCGAAATGTCCAAATCTAGAAGCACTGATCTGGCCCATGACATTTCAACTGCAGTTTGAGCCATAGTTCTATATTCAGACTCCACACTAGATCAGACAACCACATTTTGCTTCTTGGTCTTCCAAGAAAAAGATTACCTCCAACAAAAACACAAAACCTATAGTAGACTTCCTGTCATCTACATACCCTACATAATCAACATCACTTTAGGCTTCTATGTCAACACATCCTCCTCTTTTGAACCATAACTCCTTTCCGGGGGCTTACCACCATTAGTGCAGCCTCCCAATGAACCTTTCAGGGTTTTTTTATGAATTGACTTCGCTTATTCATAGCAAAGCTAATGTGAGGTCGACTGACAATCAAATATAAAAATTTTTCCTATTAGAGATATGTAAGATTTAGAGTCAAAAGTCTTAGTTTTCATCATCATGAATATGAACTCGAGGATTCGTAGGAAGTGTGGCAAGTTTGGCCCCCAATAAATCTGTTTCTTACAGAAGATCAAAAACATATTTTCTTTAAGACACTACAACCCCTTTACTACTACGAGCCACTTAAATACAAAGGAAATAACAGAGTTGACCAAGGCCTTTTATGACAAAGTGCTTCTGTAGAAATTCCTTTGTCTGAGCTATCTTTTGATTGCTTTTCCCGGTGAGAACAATATCATTCATCAATATACACAATCCATATCACTATACCATATGTGCCTCGTTTGATAAACAACGATGAAGATGGGGTCTTTGAAATCCACACGTAGATACAACTTCAGTTAGCTTATGGAACGAGGACTTTGTTTAAGTCCATAAATGACTTTTTTTTAGTTTGCATACCTTGGACACTCCTCTTGTCGCTCAAAACCAGGTGGTTGCTGCATATGGACTGTTTCAGGGAAATCTCTATATAGAAAGACATTTTTCACGTCAAGCTGAAATAGAGGTCAGTCCTATTGGACAACAAGAGATATAATTAGTTGAATAGTGCCTAACCGTGCCACGGGCAAAAAAGTCTCAAAAAAGTCAACCCCATAAGTTTGTATATATCCTTTAGCTACAATAATGCTTTGAATTGTTCGACTGAACTATCAGAATGGTACTTGATGGATCCACCAAGTCCCAAGTTTCCCTAGAAATAAGAGAATCCATTTCCTCCTGCATAGCTTGTCTCCATCGTGAATCTAATAAGGCTTGGTGGTGAGAGGACAAGATAATGTGACTAGATATTGCTCAATCAAACTGCACCACACTTGTATTCAGATAGTCAATAGAAACAGAGTTAGAAATCAGATGCATTGTGCTCTGTCGCTGGCCCTTGCGAATAACAATAGGGAGATCATCTGCAGAGGTAGTCATCATTTACTGAGTTAGTCTTATCAACAAAACTTACCTCTTGAGAAGACTTTGCTGGACGATTTGGAGAGGGACCTTGACGGCGAGAGTAGACTAATGGAGGATCAACGAAACAATCACATGACATAGATGGAGAGGAAGGAATAGGCTCTAGTGACACTGGAGGTATAGGAAGAGGAATAGAGGCTGACATTTCAGATAGAGTGGGACTCAGAGAGGAGAAGTAAGGACGAGACTAAAAGAATGTAACATCCGCATTGATAATCTCTTTCTTGGTCTGGGGATCAAAACACTGATATCCTTTTTGATTGGCAGAATATCCAATGAATATACATTTGATTGCTTGGACAACAAGTTTGTTTTTGTTTGGGCCTAAGATGTGTGCAAAACAAGTGCATCCAAATACTTTGGGAGGTATATAAAATAATGGTCGATCTGGATATAATATTTGAATGGGGACGCGTTATTGGATGGCAGACGAGGACAATTTGTTAGTGAGATAGCTTGCGATAAGAATAACATCACCCCAAAAATAGGCGGGCATATAAGCATGCAACATGAGAGTGCAAGCAACATTTAAGAGTTGCCGATGTTCGCGTTCGGTTCGGCAACACCATTTTGTTGTGACGCGTGGGGACAAGTATATTGCGGTCGAATTCCATGATTTCCATAAAAATTGAAGTAGGACCGAAGATTTGAATTCAAGAGCATTATTTGTGCGAATATTTTTAACCAAACTGAGTTTTTATTTCCTTGACAAATTTTTGAAAAATACAAGTAACTTCAGATCTCTTCCGTAACAAATACCCCACTGACTCTAGTAAAATCATCAACCAAAACCATGTAATACCAGAAACGTGAATGAAAAGAAACCTTACTAGGACTCCAAACATCCACATGAAGGAGATCAAAAGGACTTTGACTAGGTGTACCCTGACTCAAAGGAAAGCTGCTCTGTGTATGCTTGCCTAGCTGACACACATCACATAAGAAAAACTCTGATGCAGAAATATTTGAAAACATGCGACAAAGTTTGGAAACAGATGGATGGACTAGTCTGAGATGCCATTGTAGAGGAGAGGTTCTCGATGTGAATGAAGACGCAACAATATCTCATGGGACAGAAAGGAAATAGAGTCCCTGGCCACCACCAATCTCAGTTGGTAAGTTCTGAAAAAGACATGAACCTGGATAAAAAATGATTCTGCACTGTAAGTCACTCGCTTTGTTGCTTAATAGATAACAAATTAACAGGAAACTGAGGAGCATATAGCACATGTATAATCATGCCCAAGGGTGGGAGATATCACCAGTACCCAAAGTTGTCGACAGCTTGCTATCCCTGACATGCTGTGGTGTAGAGAACCTGGTTAATGACGAAAAAATCTGTCGCTGATTACAATAGTGCTTAGATGCTCTTGAATCAATCATCCATAACATACCTAAGTCATTGATAGGGGCCCCAACAGAGAAGGCTGAGTCCAGAGAGAGAAAACATTGAAAATCATCATTAACGTAACCCTAATCTCAAAGTTAAAGAGATTAGGGCTGGCGGTAACAAGCATTACAATATTAGTCCAAACAAAATAAGATAATATTAAAAGACCTACATTCCAACTTCCTAATATTTTAGAGACACTCTAACCGACTATGAAGAATATTTAACAATAACCTATTCCTCTATTAGCACTTCAACAGAAGCACCTAAATGTCTCAAGGTGTTATTTTGAGCATAATGGAAAATATCCCCACTGGCCACCTGTTTTGCCAACCATGTGCTCATTCTAAAAAAAGGTGAAACCAGTGTGCAATTTGTGCATTGTTTTACTTGAAAAAGAGAGAAAAGGAGCCTGAAGGGGTTGTGACAAGTTCATGAACTTCTGTACATACCCAAATGCTGTCACTGCTGCTGTTGCTACAATAACTGGTGTGCATGTGGTTCCTCACTGCAAAGTTCAAATATTCTAGGGGAACTCTATTGATAGGCAGTGTACACTCATTGATTGGCTGTATCCTGTGCTCTTCACAACTATTTGAACATATGGCTGGGGAAGACTGGTGTCATAAAGAATATACCATTGAACAGGTGAATGCGGTATGTCATGAAATTTCTGTCATAAGGAATATTTCTTGCAATGGAGGGAAAAGTAATCTCATGGATTAGTCACCCCACCAGTTTGTATTGTCCAACTTTCTTTGGTCTTTGATGCTTCCACTTTTGGATGTACATACCACCTGTGCGTGATTATTTTTTTTTTGTCACCGACATAATCTTGGTGGCCTTTGATTAACCCTTAACCATCCCTACCTTGCTGTGATATATTTTTTCCCTTCTCTCTCGAGGCGGTGAATGTTACATCTATGAAGGTAATTTATACATTGTAACATACAGCTTCTTGGCATCAGAAACAATTTATGAGTTACAGTTTTAGCCCTAAAAGTTCCTAAACCCTGCTGTGTTTTTGTCTGGATATTGTTAAGACACTACATAAGAATTTAAAAATAATAATAGATATAACAATTTATGACCTAGTCTTGCTAATGTTTCGAACCAGACGGACAACAGATGTTTGATAGTTACAAAATTCGCAGTCAAACTAGGAAACTAAAATAGTCCAAGATTCAGTAAGACCAGGGCATTATGGTCATTGGTCAGTGGCAAACTTGTAATTTCCAGCCATGACCAGGGGTAGATTATCAATTATCTATTTGAGATTCAATTATGCTAATCGCGATTAAGTTTACCTAATGACAGTTTAAGAGCTTAAACACTCAGTTAGTGATAGATTAGAGCTCTTAATATAAGATTAGACACTAAGTTAAACCAGAATTGAAACTAATCATTTAAATCCAATTAATTGAACAAACCTCCTCAAAGTATATTATCATTTTTCTAAACCTTCTCAGGATAGATTAATATAAAATATAATATAATAAGTAATATAAAAATAATAAATTTTGGCTATAAATAGGGTTTGCTACCCTCTTTAGATGCAACATGAGGGAGAAGAGGAAAAAGAGAGAAGAGGAGGAAGAGAGAAAAGAAGAGAAAGAGGGAGGAGAGGAGAAAGAGAGAGGAGGAGAAAGAGAGACAAGGAGAAAGAGGAGGAGAAAGTACAGAGAGAGAGAGAGAGAGTGTGTGTCCGTCGGTGACAAAACTTTGCAGAATCCTTTCTCTCATGCGTTGTAATCATCTGAAATAGAGACTTTGTTAAAATATCAAGTATAATGAAAGTTATTGTAATTTTTTTTGTTACATGTAAAATGTTAAATTGTTTATTGTAGAAATTTTAATTGCTTCTCTTAGGCTGCATTTTGCAGCTATTCTTCACGATTTTGAGAGATCGGAATCTAGAAAATCAGAAGCGTTAGATGAGATGTTGTTGAATTTTCGTTAGAAATCTCGAACCATCTCGTTTTGCGTGTAGTGCATATGATCAACAAACAGACTGTGCCATCCGTGTTTACATGGCTTAATTGTCTAGGCTGCGTTGAAGTCCATGTCGAACTGCACACCGGTTTGATGTATCGTGAAACTTGATAGTGGGCTAGGCTAGGCCGTCAGACCGATCTAGCCTTGATCGGCCATGATTACAAGGAGATCTTGGTCTACCACGAGCCAGTTTTGGTTAGATTACCTTGGCCGTACCCAGAGTCGAGATAAGGGTGGGCGGGTAATTGACTACACAGAGTTTTAGTTAAGATATAATGTTAATAATACATAATTAGATTAATCACCTTTTTATAGAGTGCTTATTTTTATAGAGTGCTTAGACTAGCGAAGTCGAGATTTAGCAGGCTTGAACTAAGTTGACAGTTTAAGCAAATGGCTTAAGTTAATTAAGTTTATTTTGATTCTTTGAATACATGTTCATGCATACATACATGTTATTTAGGTTTATCTGTTTTGAAAGTACGTGCCACACTTAAATACGAAACTCAAGCTGTGTTGGTGATACATGCTCGATATTGAGTTCCAGGAGTGAGTTGTTTAATGATAAACCCATGCTTTAGCTTTGAGATGAACATATTTGATACTCCAAGCAGGGTAGTGATGATAGATGTGGAAGTAGGCCCATGAATTAAATTGATTGAGCATGATGGTTGTTTATTTACTTTACGCAAATGTTTGCTTATGGCCTGAGTTACCAGTATGATGTGGGCAACAACCTGGGCCGGTTTTTTATTTCCAGGTTGATGGTATAAGAGGAAAGTTCGAGAGCGGCAAAATATACCAAAAATAAAAAGTCCAAGATCGGCACATGTTGGGTGGTGCAGGGGTTTGGGGACCCGTGAGTGGAACCTTTGCTGAATGCAAGGATTGATAAAGTGCTCCTTCCTTAGGCTACTTAGAGAAGCCCATCCCCATCATGAGGCAGTGAGTGTGGGATGCAGTTAGTGCAGTAATGTAGTTCAGCTCAACGAATGTGGAGTCATGACAGTGGTTACCCTAAATTATGCCAATATTCTTGGTGACTCAGTGTTGGGGACCGTAAGCTGCTCAACGGTCTGCTCTAAATACATCAACAAGCTGGGTGGCATCATGTGATCTTACTCAGGCGGGTCTGTGTGTATGTGTCATAAAAATTTATGAGATTATGAATTGGCTGTTTATTTATTTATTTGTTTATTTATTTGCTTTCTTTATTATCATCGATGTGATTGGTTTTCATATGACTCAGATTGAGTTTGATTTGTTGGAATGCCGAAGAAATCAGTAAACCAAACTTAGTGAACCTTTTGAACTACGACTCTAATTCTGGAGTGAGTTTGCTTCTAGTAATAAAGATACTCATTATTATTTTAACAGTCAATACAATACGTAAACTTTACATTCAAGTGATATATCATAAATCTTGTTATGATTTTCATTGTAGTCAACGGTTGTGTTGATGCTATGACTATCTGCCTTCATCAGGTTTTCAATATCTGACGGATGATACTTGTTGATAGGGCGGTTGAAGGGATGGGGGATTGCTGGAAAAAAATGCGACAATGTCATATACATTTTTCTTATATACTTTTGTTTGTACATACTGGTGCAACTTTTTAAGTTATTTGAGACTAAGACTTGAGAGTTGTGGCTCTCCAATATATATAAAGTAATATATTTTTTATGAATAGGTGTTTTTCATTAGCAACATTAACTGCTAGGACAGATCGTGCCGTCCACTAATTACGCAGGCATGCCAGGCAAGTTATCTGGACGCAATAGACAAATCAAGCGTACGCCAACTACATAGGTGTTTGATTGTTCTGCTTCTACTAAAAAAAAAGAAAGAAAAAAACTCTATATCTATTTCCTTTTCGTGATTAGTTGTGTATGACATTGGAGCGTTACATATATTCAATAGCAGATTCCACCAAAGGACTTCAGTAAGAATGAGAGTGCTCCTAGGAATGCCTTGTTTGTTCAGAGCAATTGTGCATTTGTTTGTTCAGTGCAATTGCATGATTTGTGCAGCCTAATGATGGTAAATGACTGCAATTATGAGATTCAGTGTTTGAACAGTTGTCTGATCTTTTGAATAGATGGAAGTTGCTAGCTCTGAAATGTAATTGTCATATCACACAAAAAGCCATGTTTTTTTTATTGGCTTAGAAAGTGAAAGTGCTTGGCTATGAGTCTGGTGGTGGAGATCCTCTTGAATTTAGTGTTGTAATGCAGTTATGCATATTAGTACAAGTCTTATAAAATTTCATGTGAAAAGGAAGCATATATGAGTTGCTTGTCTTTTATATTAGATAGGTCGAGTTTGATCTGTTTCAGGTTCTTTAATGTTAGTTGCTGAAGGTCTAAACTGAACTACCAATCATTAGAGGGATGAAAATCATAAAAATGACAAAAAAAAACAACAGAAAATAAACTAACACGGGAGCTTTAAAATGGCATGCTCACCCATGTCGACGCGGTCAATGCACGTCCGGTGCAGTTGGCCACACCGGACCAACAAGTCCTGCTGTGTCTTATTATTTTTCCAGGCATCATGTTCTTTTTTCCCCTCCACTTTCTCTCTCATGTCTCTTCACTTTTTCTGCATTTTAAAAAGAAGACAGGGTCTCACTTTTTCCACATTTTTAAAAGGAGACATGGTGGGTCTCTTTCTCTCTCTCTCTCTCTCTCACTCTAATATTGATTGCTTTTCCTTTTTAAAAGAATCACAGAACTTGCAGTCCTTGGTGTCTTTTTGAAGATACCCTATATAAATCCATAAAGGACTGGGTGTCTTTTTAAAAGATAGATTATATGACTAAGGGCGTCCTCTTTCAAAAGAGGACACCTGAAATTGATTTTGTATCATTTTAAATGACACCATAAGGGTGTCCTCTTTATGAAAGAGTATGTCCTCTTTTGAAGATTTTTTGTTTAGCATATCTATATATATAGCGCACCGGCACCCTACACCCATGTGACATGGAAAATAAACGAAGCATAAATTATCTTCATTCTAGTTTGAAAGGAACTGTTAATAAGTCTTGCTGTGTGACCTTTTTCTGTGTCATTGTCCTTAATGAGTTTAATGTAATAACTATTGACAAGCTCTTTAGAAAATTAATATGACCATGTTCTTAAAAGTATTTCTGCCAATGAGCTCCAAATATATTTTACCTTTGTAGTGGTATGTTGTTAAAAAATCTCATAATAAGTATCAACGTAGGATGAAGTGGGATAAAAGCCTTACCTTAACCTTTCTTAATAAGGTATATAGACATTACTAAGGTGTCAGGGAAGCTGTAAGAGTAGCAGTAGGATTAGTCGCCAATTAGACTGAATTAGTCTGGGCTGTAGTAGGATTACCTTCTTGGCTTCTTATTCTTGACTTTCCCTGTTTCCCTTTACTGCTGACAACAAGCATTCCTGGGGCAAGTAGTCTAACAAAGAATATCAAATTTGCATCCTTATCCACTCCTGGTGGAAGGTGCAGATGAAATATAAATCATAAGCTGTAGGGATAATCACTGAGTCTTTTTTCAGTTTAAGAAGAACAGATTCTTATCGAAAAGGTTGTGCTAGAATTAGTTCTAACTGTATGGTGTTTCAGAAGAGAGTACGCTCTTTTTTGAGAGTGAAGAAGGATTACTAACTTTGAAATCATCTGCCCTCCTGTAATAAAGGTAACTGCTTTCCTGATGTGAAAAGGTTGTTGAAATTTTTTATGTGGTAGGAAAAATCAGTATAAGCAATTGATTTTTATGGAAATTGGTTATTTCAATGACTGGAAATAAGAGATATTGCACATAACACTGCTAGAATGAGCTGATTTGCAGAGAGTGACCCAGTGCTTGGAAGTGATTAACAGACTCTTATTGCTATAGCATGATGACTTTTCCTTATTGTGTAGATTCTTTTATCTTCAAAATTTTTCAAAGCATTTCCATGACACCAATTACTGAGGTGTGATTGTTCATTCATGTGTATGTTGCAACTGTTCTTAGCATTTCTGGTGCAGGTTTAAAAGTATTATACCTTTTCAGGTCAAATATCACGTACCAGAGGAGGAAATAGCTTTAGGACCAAGTTGTTGGCTGTGGGACTACTTAAGAAGAAGTGGTGCTTCTGGATATTTGCTTCCGCTTTCAGGTGGAGCAGATAGTTCTTCTGTAGCAGCTATCGTCGGGTGTATGTGTCAGCTTGTGATAGAAGGTAGAAAGCTTTGCCATTTACCATTGTCCTGTTACTCCAGGCACACAGTTATGTTTATATCTATACTGTTACTGCAATAGTGCTTACATGTCAATTAACCAGACTCTTGCATACATGACATGATTCCTAGATTCTTTGATTTGGATATGTTTTATGGGTATTCTTAGCACCATCTTAAGAGAACTTCTTTGCATTATAGTACATTCATCAGACAGATCTAAATTCTGGTTTTTGCTCCTCTTCCACAAAATGCTACCCTGTCTCCACTTATTGTTATTAATCCTTTTGATCACATCATTTGTTTGGTTGTGTGTTTTGGTGTTGGGGGGGGGGGGGGGGGGGTTGTGCTCGGTTAAGTTGAATCTGGTTGAATTGCTTTCAGGCCATGCTGCCTACCTTTTTGACTGAGAGAGGAGTATAGGTTATGTATATCTAAGAACATTCTTATTATCTTTTCCCTTTCTAAATTCTTCTCTCTTTTGCCATGGATTCTGCTTCCTGTAAATTTTTTTGCATCTCTGTGCCACTCTCCTTAGGTTAAGTTTCCTTTTAATAGTAATCCATACTTAACTCTTTCGGCTGGCAAATCTTTGTTATTCATATATCTTTTAGGTTAATGACTGCATATCCATGCAGCAATTGCGGACGGAGATGAACAAGTTAAAGCCGATGCTATACGTATTGGGAAATACCATAATGGTGAGGTCCCTCACAATAGTAAAGAACTTGCTAAGCGCATTTTTTACACTGTTTACATGGGGACAGAGAACAGGTAATATTCTTAACTGCTGACCAGAACTCGTGAATATGATGATCTACTGTTCTCATATTTTTATTTGCTAACTAAGTTTATGCATGTGATAGAAATCAGAATACCTTTTCCTTTCTTTTGGGGTATGTAATTGAAGTTGAGAACAGTGTAGATATTTTATAACGTGGCAAACCTCGACTCGAGGAAGAAAAACCACGATGCTGAGAGGATTCCGGCGCTCACTCGTAGCCGGTCTCAATTTCTTACTTTTAAAGGAACGTAAAAGGTGTCTAAGTTCCTGTCGAGGTTCTTGTCGTCTCTGTCGCCCATCTCAGTCCCCATCAGCCTCTCCCTTGTTCCTGAAGGCTTTCCCTGCATACAAAGGAGGTTAAGGGAACGGGCAAGATAGCGAGACCAAGCGCCCGCTCGTGGCCGAAGGGGTGGTAAGGCTTGGCCGTAGGGCTGGGCTGCTCCAATGCAAGCCTGTGAACGCCATCAGGCCAGCCTGAGACCTGCCCGTTCCTAATCGGGCCGGGCCGTGCTTTTGTATTATCAGGCCTCGGGCTTTTGTGTATGCCCGAGGCCCGGCCTTGTCGGGCAGGGCTTTTTCGGGATACATTTTTTTGTGTGTTTTTTTAATCTGCACCATTAAATTCTAAAGCTTTGTATGAACCAAAACCAAAACAATAAAGAACACCTTTCCAAATAAAATCAAAGCAACAAGAAAATAATCTCGCACGATAAAAAAAATTCATAAGTTCCATAAATCGGCTACAGAATTGTGCATTTCGTTTCTTCTCGAAACACAACATACATAAGCAGAAGGAGCAAGACGATCTTCTGAACAAGGGAGAAGGATCAAGGAAGACTCTACTGGATAGACGCAACCCAACAAAAAAACGGAGATCCCAAACTTCTCGAATCGGTGGAGGAAGAAGAGGACTAGGAGGAGAAGAACAGACAACAATGAGGATAACTGATATACACTGTTACTGTGCGTGAGAGATCAGATATGTAGAGAGAAGGGCAACGACCCTCAATCCAGAGAGACTCAGAGTGTCACACCCCAACCCTTTGACCCTCAAATTTTTTTTTTTTTTTAACATAAAACATTGAGGTGTGACTACACAACAACTCAAAAAGGAGGGAGCTATGCCATTCGAAACAATGGGGTCAAACTTTTATTTATATAACAATTTCAATTCATACAAAATCACATCTATTTGTATGACAAAAATGCCCCAAACCATATAATTGATGCCTAATAAAAACAAGATATCAATATAACCAAAACAAGACGCGCCGGCACTACGAAAGACTCAAAACCTCCCCAGTAGGATGTGAGTAGAGCCATTTGATCAACCTGTTGCATCGGGTCTGCCAAAATCTGAAAAAGAGAAATAACTGAAGGCTTAGCCTTCACAGTATGGCAACAAGTCAGGTAAATCCCCAAACCCTTTAGGTATGGGCTCAAATATGAAATAATCACAATTATAAAAGCAAATCATCATCATGTCGTGATAGGGCATAGTCACATGATTTGACAAGAAGACCCCTCACATATATCACGACAGGTAAAGGCCACTCAATGGCCACGATAACACAATTCCAATTCACATGCAAGATATGCAAGACATGCATAAACATATCACTAACATTCATTTCATTCACATGCACATCATTCATATACATTTCATTCATATTCTTTTCATTTTCATTAGCTTCAGTGAATTGACAGTTCCTGTGAGTGCAAACACAGACACGTGCACACCGCGAGTGACCTCCAGCCGGGAAACAACCCCCTGTGGTGGCCCGATACAATATGGATCCATTCCCGCTGCAGCGGTAGAGCACTCGTCCACGGATGTGTGAATTCCAAGGAGAGATACTCAACCTTCCCTAGGACACCTAGTTTGGGAAGGTAGGAAACCAACAATCCAAGCACATCACACAACAATACCCTGGAGCTTTGCACCGCCTGCGCTCCGAACAAGAGAGACCAGTGGCGAAGGCAGGACAACTCCCAAAAACAATACCACAACCCACTGACCTCTCATATCTTATTCTTTCATTTTTATCATTATAATTGCATATTCACAAAATGACTTGCTAGTTCATGAGGTTGGTTCACTTCAAGAGTGCACCCACACATCCAAGTGCCTCCACACGAGGGTTACACATATCATTAACATTCTTAGCTAGCTGTCATAACAATACAGGTACAACTACCATTCAATCTCATTCAATTGCATTATTGCCCACGACAATGCATATGCAACAATTCATGACATTCATATTCACCAAAATTCATATTTATCCAATACATCGATTACATCTTTCAAAACTTAGCCAAATCTCAGAGAGTAGTCTCGATCCATGATTGACTTGTAGCTGTCCTATATAGTTATCATTCTAGGATACTTTCTAATGCATAATCGGGGTTGAGGAGATACTCGACTCAATACCCCACTTCATCTGTCCTAAGCAGTTACCAATTCTAGCATGCACATGCAAATGTGTAATAGTTTTCAAAACAAGCTTCTAATAGTTTTCCAAAACAAAACTTGTCACATAGCAAATCATTCGCATGCATACATATATTCACTCACAACACAATCGTTCAATCACATCACAATCGTAGGATCCCATGATCTCGAAACACACATTCACATGTTGGCCCCAAGCAAAGGTTTGCCTGGAATGCCGTCATACCTGTCGCGCATCCACAAAACACCTAAAATGCCTCGAGCTTCGAATCTGGTCGCTCAAGGTCTACGGGACGTGCCCGGTGTACCTGCAAACATAAGCAAGTGATAAGATTTCTACTAGTTTCGCTTTACAATCTATACAAATGTAAAATATAATCATTGAGGCGCGGTCCAGTGTGTGTTCTTGTTTAGGCCTGTTGAGGCTCTACTTATATCTTTGTAACTCTAATTTTTGGGGATGAATGAAAGTTTATGAGAGAGAGTGTCTGGTTGCTAGTGGGACCAATCCTCCTCACCCGTGGTTTTTTTCCCTCTAGTTGAGGGGTTTTCCACATTACATCTGTGTTCGTTACTCGTTCAGTCGCTTTTACTTATTCGACATGGTATCAGAGTCAGTGACTAGTTTGTGAAGTTTTTGCCGGTCTTGAAGTTCCGGCCCTGACCTTTCCATCGCTCGCTGCCCTTGTTCCACCGCTGTCGTCGCCGCCGCTGTTACTGCTGCCGCCACCGCCGCTGCCACAGATTCCGGCTGCTCTTGCTGCTGGTTTCTGGCTGCAGCCTGGCCTCGTTGCCTAGCTCACGCCCGACGTGCTCCATTGCCAGTGCAGCCCAGCTCCGCCTTCTTTGTCGTTGCCCTAAGTCCCCGTCGCTCAGCATCTGTCAGCGCCTTGCGTCGTCCATCGCTCAGCGCTCACCGTCGCCCGCCATTTTGTGCTCCGTTGCTGTTGCCCGAGGCCTCCCTTGTTGTTTGCCGTCATCTGGTGCGTGTCGGTTGCCGCTGTTCTCTTTCCGCCTGTGAAGCCCTTGGAGATCTGTCGCCTGACTTCGCGACTCCCTTCTGCGTCACCGCCCAGCATTGCCTCCATCGTCCGACGCTTTGCTGTCGGCATTGCCCAGAACTGATCTGTCTGCTTCTTGCATCACCACCCAGCATCGTCCCGTCTGCTTTACCGGTTGCCGTTTGCTGTTCCTTCTTTGTGCATGTTTCTTGGTTAGGCCTTTGCTTTGGTGAACCCGACGTGGTGGCGGTTTCTCATATGAGGGAGTGGATTATTGACAATGGTGCTACCCACCACATGACTGGCGATCCTAAGGTCTTTCATGGTTCCGATGGTTCCTCTATTTCTGTAGTTGGAAAAGGGAGTCTCTCACTTTTGAACAAGTTCTTAGTCCACAATGCTCTACATGTTCCTCATCTTCCCTTGAACCTCTTGTCGGCTAGCAAGATTACAAAAGAGTTGAATTGTGAACTTATTTTTTCTGTTGATCGTTGTGTTCTGCAGGACTTGGTGACAGGGAAGAGGAATGAGATTGGTTTGTTTTCTGAAGGGGCTATATCGTTTACCTATACGTACCGCTACTGCCCTCATGACAGCCGCCAGCAAAACAACGAAGAGTAGAGAGGAATCCCTTCAATCGATTCTGCGTTGGCATGAGCACCTTGGACACCTTCCTTTTAGAATTCTGAGACAGTTATTTCCTGATCTGTGTTCTAGGTTAGATATGATTATGGTATCTTGTGATGTTTGTCACCTAGCCAAACATGTTAGGGCTTCATACCCTGTGTCTATCCATCGTTCTAACGAGGTGTTTGCCATGATTCATTCTGATGTGTGGGGGCCTTCGGAAATTCCTTCTTGTCATGGTTTTTAGTATTTTATCACCTTTATAGATGATTGTTCTCGGAACACCATTGTTTACGGGAAACCCAATGAAGACCTCGGTCTAGGCCGAGATGGGGCGCATAGGCATAGCGGAGAGCCCATCGCCGTGGGCATCGACATTCCGAGTGCGAGCCTTGCTGCCAATGTTGGGGAAGACGAGAGGGGCTCAACCAGACTGCCACGCTTGGCAGCGTGGTCAGCCTTATGCAGAGTGTAGTCCAACTCGACCCCTAGTACCACGTTGTGGTCGAGCTACCGGGAGTTCGCGGCCAGTCCTCTGCTGAAGGGCATTCGGCTAGGGTCCCCAGAGGGTCAAGCACACCGAGCGATGGAGGAATACGTGTTTCAGCAATAGCAGAGCGCCGCAGCCGCAACAACAGACGAGGTGCGGCTGAGGGCGCCCAACAGCCTTGCCAGGCATGGCCGAGGTTACCTAACAAACCACTACTGTTGCGCACGCCCGGCCGAGGCTTTGCCGAGGCCGTGGCGATACTGACGAGCTGAGCGCAACCTCCCTGGACCTCTGCTGGATACCGGTACAAAACAGTGGGGAGGTTTGTAAGATTTTGGGTATCAACCCATGATCAGTTTTAGCAAAGGAAGTGCTAAAAGAGAGAACACGAAAAGAGATATGAGAAAGGGAGGTTCATCTTGTTTTATAACTTGCGACATAAAGAGCTGAAAATCTAAGGAAAAATTATCATAACTTACCCATCTATGAATGGGGTGTCGCACTCGCACATATCTTCTAACCGGCTTATCGTCATAAAGTTCAACATGGGAAGAGGTTGGATTGCCATTTATCCCTTTTTTCTGACGAGTGTAAACCTGTCCTGATCGACATGAAGCATTGTTTTCTCTTTCTTTCATAGCTGGAACGAGTTCTTTGTTTCCTTCTGTTTGTGTGATATGTGGAGATCCTATCTCATCATGAGGATGAGATTCTAGACTGCCTCATGCAAATAATTCAACACTTACCCAAGGATCATATGATTCCACGGGTTGAGAATTCTTAGTAGAAATGTTAAAGTTGTGTTTGTCAAACTTAACATTTCTTCATACTTTGATACGTCTGGTTGTAGGGTCATAACATCTAAAACCTTTGTATTCATCTGCATAACCAACAAACCTGCACTGGACTGCTTTACTTTGAAATTGATTTCTTAATGACGATTCAATGTGAATGTAGCACACACATCCGAAAACCCTTAAAAAATCATTGTAGTTTGGATTTCGACCAAAAAGTGTGAAGTAAGGAAATTTTGAATCCAAAACTGTCATGGCCAGACGATTTATTATATATACAACAGTGTGAAAAGCCATCGTCCATTGAGTAATAGGAGTATTACTATCATGCATCATACTCATACCACTTTCCATGATGTGACGATGTATCCGTTCAAGGTTAACTCCATTATAAAATTTAACCCAGGTCGGACAGGTCCCCGACCCTCTAGCTAATTCCCGGTTGAGTACAAATAGTCGTGATCCCAACCTAGCTAAACATGTATAGTTCTTAAATGGGTTGAGAGGCTTTAATAGTTAGAAAGCGCAAGCGATACAAGTTTTAAACCACTCACAGCTCACTCAATGCCGTTGGCGAGCTCAATCACATTTACAAACCATGCCTATGCTCACAAACCATGCCTTCTTCCCAAATAGGACAGGTTTCTTCCGACTGGCTCAGTCAGGGGCATGCTCAGGTGCCTAGAGCACGCCAAGGGTTCCCCCACGTTGGGTGATGGCCATAGCCTTAAAGCAAGTACACCCTCCCCGTTTCTATAGTGTTAAAGCAGGTTTTACCTCTCAAGCCCCTCTCGTGTTGTCTTACTCTCGGCCTAGGGTTGGAAGGGCACCGAAGGATTGTCTAGCTCTTTGGCAAGAATGACCTGCTGCGGTGCACCCTACCACCAAGGTGGAATCTATGCTTTGGAAGATGACAGTTTGGCTGGAACTCGTCGGCTGCAGGTCTGCTTCAGTAGCGGTTTTCGAGTACTCGGCCAAGGAGAAAACTCCGAAGGGTCTGACCCTTGCTTGGTACTTTTAGGTAGGCCCTCACATCTGACAGGGGTCTCCTTGCTTCTCCTTGTAGGCAAGTCTGAAGCGCCTGGGACGGCTTGGGCTGCTCTCGAGAGCAAACCCTAACCTCTGCTCGCACTAGGACCGCCTTGGGTGCATGACTGGGAACCGCTACCGTCCGGCTTATCGTCCGTCCAGCGTGCAGCCACGAGGAACAACAATCAACACAAGTAAATAAACAACGATTCAAAAATGATTGATATGGTTACTGCACAAGGAACAATCTATGGGATTGATCAGCCGGCGTCAACAGGTGTGCAACTTCTCCCAGTCGCAGGTGCTGGTCGGTATCGCTTTAGTCACCTCCAGCAAGGTGGAGCCACTTCAACACCTTGTTGCTCTTGGAGCATAGAATGGATTCACGGATGCTTGAGCTTGCTGTTTTCCAAAGCGTTAGGGACGACATACAACCGTTAGCAGGGGAAAACAATAGAGGTATTTGACGGCGCGGCTCGCAGAATAGGGATGTCCTGTTGCTTCTGATATACTTGTTTGATTTGGACGTGCTTGGGCTCGTCGGAACTAGGAAGATGCCTGGAATGTCGTGCAACTTTCTGTTGGAAAATCCAAAGGTGGTATTCAGCGCTATGGGTCATTGAACAGAGAGCGACCGTTCGGCTTCCATAGGGATTGTGATGCACAGTCTGGTCGTATCAACGTTTGATGATTAGGGGATCAAATACTACTTGTCACCAATGTATTATGGTCTATTTGGAGGCGACGGATCCGTGCTACTGTAGAGTGGCAGCCTGGGGTAGCTTGGAGACTGTCAGAGGTGGAACAATGCTACGGTGGAATGAGTGTAGGTCGTTGTCAGTCTTGATGGGCTGGATGGCACAACTGGAGAGAACCACGCCGCTACTATGCAAACCAGCCTAGAATAGCGACAAAGAACCACGTAGGTGCTACTCAAAGTGTCGTACGGTTTTCTTGCTTCTTAGTGTACCCTTGCGGATAGAAGAATCACGTTTACACGAAGATGAGGGGAAGGAGGAGCTTCATCTATTCACTAGAGAATCATGTTGGAGACAAACAGAAACCTCTGCCTTCGTCTGCTATTTCATTGAAGGGAAACTCGGCTGGCCGTCGGAGGTGTTGCTTCATAACTACAATAATCTCTCTATTAACTTAACAAAATAAGATGAAACCCTAACCCTAATTCTTAGACATTTAAAGTAACTTTTGGGCAGGGAAAACAACCCGACCCGGGTCGGGTTCAGCTCCAGAAGTTGCGCCCAAGCCAGTCCTCAGAAGACTTGGATCGGGCCTATTAGTTTGGCGGACCAGGGTCCGTGCGGCCCGTTCTTGTGCGCTGGTTCGTCCTGGATTGAACTCAGCGCACCCTTCTTGTCTTGGGCATCTTTGACTACATGGGCGCTGAATCGGTCCAAACCTGAGTGTAACACGACTTTTTTTGGGGTGGGCCGGGTCGGGTCCAGACCCGGACCCGAACCTGCTTGCTGAAGTGCCCGTCACGCGAGAGATCTCTTGCGTCTTCTCCCTCGTCTTTCCCTCTTCTCCCTCGTCTTTTTCTTTGCCTTTTTCCTCTGGCTCGACCGTGTGAGAACAAGAGGCAGACGAGGGTGCAGCGACGACGCTTGGTTCAGCGGAGAAAGGGCGACGACGGTGGTGGTGCTGGTAAGCCCTCTCGACCTCTCTTTGCCTCTTCCTCTCTTTTCTATCTTCTTTTTTTTCTCCACCTCCCTCCTATGCAACCCTCTCCCCTCTCCATCAGCGCCCTCCTTTTTCTCGCGCGCTCTCTCCCCGTCTCCTTTGTCTCCTCCTCTCCATCTCCCCCATTTCTCCCGCTCGTTTTCCCCTCTGTCTGTCTCTCCTCTCTGTCTGAACCCTCTCTGCCCACACTTTCTCTCCCTTGCCATGTTTCCCCTTTCTCGCTCGTGCTGTCTCACTCCCTCACCCATCCTTTTTCTCTGCTCTAGCTCTCTCCCTCACTCGAACCCTTGGTTCCCCCTCTCACTGTCTCCCTCACGTGCACAACCTCACTCCCATCTTATTGTGCCCTTATTCACTCGTTTTTAGCCTCCCTAACTGTCGTGGGCCTCTTCTAACGACAGACTCCCTCTCTTAAACCACCTTTCCGTTGATTTTGACTTTTTGGTGGCTGTTGGATTGGATTGCAGTTTGAGGATGCGTTCTTCGCCTCTTAGCAACAAGGAGAAGGCGTTGGTAGTGGCGGCATTACATGCTTTTAGCCGCTAGGGAATCACTCGAACTCTTGAGGTGACTGCCGGGAGCATTGCAGCAGTTTAGACTCTAAATTTGGGGTGAGCGAGGCCTAATCGAGCCTAAATTGTCGAATATTTGTTGTTGGAGCATGTATAATTGTTAATTGAGCATGCTAGATTTAAGATTTGATGAATTAGGTTACTATTTTGGGGAAAGTTTAGGGTTATTTTGAGAAGGACGAGAATGCACGTGTATATCTATCTCTTTAGCATGATGGGTTGATTTTCGAAGCGATTAGGAAACATGGTTGAGATTTGATGTTGTTGAGAAGATTTAGAACCATTTTCGGGAACATGTGGCACATACTATTGTGAATATGTGAATTGTGACGTTAGTTGGGAAAGAATACGTGAGTTGGGTGTAACTATTGGGAAGTCACCTCAACTATGAAAGCGAGTGAAAAGTGTATTAGTGATTGGTTGAATCGAAAGCTCAGAACATAAATCGTTTGGTGACAACTTCAAGGAGTTGGGAAGTGGCCTATTAGAGCTTGGTCGACACTACCCGTCGACACCCTCTTGAGGCGATGACATGCCTCAATGATTGTATTTTCAGATTTGTATACATTGTAGAGCGAAGCGAGTAGAGAACTTATCACTTGATTGTGTTTGCAGGTACACCGGGCACGTCAAGTAGACCTTGAGCAACGCGGTTTGTAGCTCGAGGTGTTTTGAATTGTTTTGTGGACGCGCGATATGCATGGCGACATTCCAGGCAAATCCTTGCCTGGGGTCAAATGATGAATGTGTGTTTTCAGGATCATGGGATCCTATGATTGTGATGTGATTAGATTGATTGTGTTGTGAGTGAATGTATGTATGCATGTGAATCATTTGTTATGTGATAAGTTTGTTTTGGAAAGCCATTAGAAGTTTGTTTTGAAAATTACTACGCAATTGCATCAGGAACTGGACCCAGGAGAGTGACGGGTCTGGTCCTGCCCTGCATCAGGATCCCTCTCATGGTCGACCATTAGAATCTTCTCAGGATGTGAGCTCCATTGAAGTAAGTAACTAAGTATACCTGACATTGATCCTTCTCAGGACTTGCCTATAGCCCTGCGCAAAGGCAAGAGATAATGTACTATGCATCCTATCTCACAAATTGTTTCCACTGACCACCTTGATGACAACTTACAACAGTTTCTTCATGCTATGAGCCTATGACAGTTCATACTGCACCAACTAGTCATCAACAGACATTACTAGACTGTAAATGGCAAAAAGCCATGCAAGATGAGATGGATGCTTTCTTACAACGTGGTATCTGGGAATTGGTTGATCCTCCTTCAAATTGTGATATTGTTGGCTCTAAATGGGTCTTTACAGTCAAGTACCATTCAGATGGGTCTGTAGAGAGATGTAAGGCTCCATTAGTGGCTCAGGGTTATACCCAGATATATGGAGTTGACTTCTTTGAGACTTTCTCTCATGTGGCCGATGTGTTGACAAAATCTTTATGTACATCTCAATTTGAGAAAAATGTTAGCAAGCTTGGCATGTTTGACATGTATGCCAAGCTTGAGGGGGAGTGTTGAAATATGTTGTATTGGGACCGGATCCATATCTGGATCCAGATCCCTTGGGCGCGGATACCGAGGACGGCTCGGTACCCTAGGCGGCTTCTCCCCTCTCTCCTTTATATTCTCACTTATGTGTAATTGTTGAATTAAGTGAATAAGAATTTTCTCTCTCCTATGGTTGCGGTGTGCCCCTAGGTTAGAGCTTCCCCGTGGTTTTTTTCCTCGTTCTGAGGTTTTTCCACGTACATCGTGTGTTCGTTCCTTGCTCTATTCTTGTGGTTTGTGTTTCTACAATTTTAAAAGTATAGAACATTCTATTGGAGTCCATGTGTCATTCATTGTGTTAATTTAATGCTTCAAGATCTTAGTGAGATGTATGATATGAAATCAGTTGTTGACCAATGCCAAGAGTTTACAAAATTTATCTATAATCATGCATATGTATTGAGTTTGATGAGAAAATTTACAAAGGGAGTTGAATTAATATGACCTGCACAAACTAGATTTGCGACAAATGATAGTCTGTGCAGAGTATTGTGAAACAAAGAACTCCGTTGTGACATATGTTCTTTAGTGAAGAAGGGGCTGCATATCCACATGCTCATAAAAGAAAATCTTTTTCACTTGTGGATATTATATTTAATAGCAAATTTGGAGAATCATGTGTGAAGCTATTGAAGGTCTGTGTTCCATTTGTTAAAGTCCTCAGGTTAGTTGACATCGAGGATAGGTCTTCAATATGGTACTTATCTGTTAGTTAAATTCCAACACTTATTTCATTATTTTGGAGGTACTGAGTGAAATCACTGAATGCAAACTCACCACCACCATCAGATTGAGAAAACAAATTGTAGACGAAAATTGATTACAAACAAGATTATGGAAACATTAGAAAAGAAGGAACACTTCATATTTATTTTCATTGTTATTCTGGCTATTCAGTTTAATGATATCTCTCATATTTAATGTATATACTAAATTGGAAAGTTAGGATATTTCTTTAAGACATAATTGACTATAGAATGTAGTTTTTAGTTTTATCTACTGGTTCTGAAAATTTTGCTGGTTCATGTGTCTATCTTGGAAAGCTATCTATATTTTACCTCTATGTCTTTTCTGTGTATCCATAGGCTTACGACTCTCCTTTCTGTGTAAAATTCATTGTGTTCAAGGACACAATTTGTTTTAAGCATGGTCATAGCTTCCTTACAGCTGTGGACCTGTTTGCATTTCTTAACCTTTTGTGACTTCGGATCTTCCAAAAATGTGTTAACTTCAATTGTGCTGTTTTTGTCCTTTTCATCCCTCAGATTGTCATGGATGTAAGATGAAATCTTGTCTCTGCAGAGAAAAGAATTTAGTTGAAGGCCATTGGAAGGTGTGTATGTGTGATGGTTGGATGTGGAGGTGGTGGGGAATGATTGTGGGTGTATGTGTATGTTGCGTACTGAGTGGCTATCTCCTATCGAGTGTCAGCCATGGCGAAATTATCGTATTCTCATGCTTCTTTCCTTTATGATTTTGATGAGTACATCTTTGAGGCATGTTTTTTTGTTTATGTAGTTCTGAGGCTACTAGGCTCCGAGCAAAGGCTGTTTCTGATGAAATTGGTTCACATCATATTGACATGAAGATTGACACTGTTATATCTGCATTGATCTCCTTATTTCACACACTTACTGGGAGGAGGCCTTGTTATAAGGTAGTAATATGAGTATTCTGTTTTTCTTTTCGTGGTTACTGTACTTTTGTGTAGTCATTTAACAAGGGTCGCACTGTTTATTTCTTCTCTTTACTGAATATCAAACTGGTTTCCGGTTAAAGTAAGCTAAAAGTCTTTTTCTCCTTCCAGCAAATGTGAAATTTGGCAAAGTGGAATATTTACGTTCCGCAATGACATGGTTCCCATTTTCATCTGCTCTTCTTGCCTAAATGCATGATGAGAATTTATTCTGATCTCATTCTTTTCCCTACCATGCTTTTTGTTACGATATTTCTGGACACTGAGTTCACGTTTAAATTCAGTTTGATAATGCCAAGTTCCAATGATTCATTGATGTTCTTGAAGGACCTAGTTACTGTTTTCTTTTTCACGACAGCTTGTCTATCATGAGAACACCATGTGTTTTATTTTGTGCCTATCCACAGTTGCCATCAATTGTTTGATTTGACTCCTTGGGAGGTGTTTTTTTTTTTTTTTGGAGGTGGGGGGGAGTGGGGAGGGGTGGTCTGGGGTGAAAGGGAGATGGTTTTGGAGATTTCTAGATGGTAAAGGTCGTCTCATTGCTCTTGGTAGTCCTCAAAAGGAATATGGATGCTGAGAAAGAGACAAAGTTGGCATTCAGGTTTGTAGTAGGGTAGAAGTATGATCAACTAGACATGCAGGTTAGGGGTGGGCATCGGGCTGGGCCAGCCCAATTTGACTCAAAGTCGGGCCTGGCTGCCCTGGCGTGGGCTTAGTTTATTTTTATACTCATAATCAACTGTGATAGGTTCTGAACACCCTTTCTCCCTTTCATACTCATAATCAACTGTGATAGGTTCTTCTTTCTTGTAATCCAAAAAATCTTAAATTGAATCTTTTGACTCTGAGAATAGTCTTCCCTAACCACAGACTTCTCCCCCTGAAGAGGATTCTCACAAAAGTAAGAGGCATGTTCCAAGAAGGTAACATCCCTTGTAACATAAACTCGACCAGTGGTAGGATCAAGACACATATACCCTTTCTAGGTAGGAGAATACCCAATAAACACACCCTTGATAGACCGGAGATCAAGTTTCTTAACATTGGGACTGTGATCATGAATAAAACACACACAGCCAAAAACACGAGGGGGGAGGAGAAAAGGTTGACGACTTCCCAGAAGTAAAGAATGGGGAGTCCGACCATTCAGCACACGACTGGGCATGCGGTTGATGAGATACGCACTAGTAAGAACTGCGTCACCCCTAGTGTTTGAGAAGATTTCTCTGAAACAAAAGGGCCCTGGTGACATTAAGGAGCTGACGATTCTTCCTCTCAGCCACCCCGTTTTGTGGGGGAGTATAATTACAGGACGTCTCATGGACATAGGCAATCCGACCGCGGCCATCAATCCCCATAGTCATAGCGGCCGACCACTGGAGATAGTTCTCCTTGGTAAGGCGTATAGTAGTGACCTGAATTGGAACATTCTCAGTAATATAAGCCTCGATTTCAGTTTGATCAGTGTTGACGGTCGACGAGGAAGACACTGCCATGACTATAGACCAGCCCTGCAAAGAGAACAAGGACAACGACAGCAAGGGACACCAAACAGGGCACCAATCAGGGTACTAGCAACGGCAACAGTGAGCCTGGGTGACAGCAAGAGCGCTGGTGGCAGACGAAAAAGAGAAGAGTGACGCTGGGCGGCTAGTTACGACGTGGGCCCAGTCGGAACTTCTCAGCAGGATCGAGCGTCTGGCTAGAGAATGACAATCAGGCAGCACGGTCAAGTGACAACCAAAAAAGAGGGGGCAGCGGCAGGTAGCAGGCCGACGACGACACAAAAGAAGGTGGCGCTGTCTGGGGAACAGCCCTGTGGACGACGGTCTGAAGGAGGCGAGCGGTGGAAGGAGAACGAGACAAGGTTCAACAACGTCAGAACTTCACGGCAGAGGCAGAACCAGAACCAGCAGCAAAGGGACGCTACGGTTCCACGGTGGCAAGCAGGGCACGACTGTGGCGATGCAGAAGAGGGCAGCCAAAGAAGTAGAGGGCAGCGGCAGACGAGGGCGATGTAGCACAGGTGGTGCCGGGGGGGCAGTGGCAGACACGATACAAAGGTCGACAGCAATCTCCGACGTCGGTCTGGAGAGGGCAACGATCTCAGGCGATGCAGCCAGGGGGCGGCGGCAGCAGAAGACGAGTGATCAGGGCCAGAACTTCACAACCGCCAAAAAATTTTCCAAACTCGTTGGCTCTGATACCATGTAGAAACACGAAATATAGGCAAAAAGAATACGATGAACACGATGTAACGTGGAAAAACCCTCAACAAGAGGGAAAAAACCACAGATGAGGAGGAACTGGTGCCCACTAGCAACCAGACTCTCTCTCTTAAGATTTCATTCACACACTCAAAATTAAGGTTACAATCTTTAAGTAAGGCTCAACAAGGGCTATATGATGGATCGGGTATGGATCCAAACCCGATCCTGAGACCCATCTAACATGCTTCAACATCAGTGATAAATTGCACAAAATTTTGAGGCCCAACTTCTTGTATAACTTTATCAAAAACCTCAAACAAAACATCAGCAGTCTTAGGAGTATCAGACAAATCAACAAATTTTAAGAAGTTTACCAATCTTCTGTTCTTGATGTCTGTCCACCCATCAGCCATTACACTGCATCATGTCTGTTTCCAGCTCAATTTCAGTTCATCACAATATGCCTTGACATCTCTAACTACATTATTGAAAATTTTACCTCGCAATTTATGAAAAGAGGGTATTTTATGCCCTCGGCCCTACAGTAGCAATCGCATCTGCTATAGTCTGAAAATGAAAAGAGTTTGTTGCATTGAAGGGAATGGATGCGTCATAGAAGCACCTTCTTATGGTTTCATCTACTGCTTCAACAATATCCTTTGAATACATGGTTGTACGAATCTCAGGCTGAGCACCAGGAACAGTATAATTGGGAAAAAAATTCTTGATCGAACCAGACATATTACTCGACTTCATAGTAGGTACTCTACCACCACCAGTACGACCCCCACTCCTGCCACGTCCTCGTCAAATTGTACTTGTCGTTTGCACCTCTTCTTTTTTTGGTTGCAGTTGAAGAAGAACCACCTGTATGGCTATTCCCAAACTGACACCAACATCTTCTTCTTCGAGTTCAACATCTTCACCTTCGCTTCCTTCCTCTTCATATGGGTTCCCATATCCTACATTTGCATCTTGCATTTCCTTTTCAATCCTACTTGCTTTCACGGCATTAATAAGCTCCCAACATTGGTGCCTTACATAGGGTGGCAATGGGTTCTCATGGGACCCAATGCATTGAGCCACATCGTTGTGTGTACCAGCTATATGGTGTTTAAAGCAAGAGATCCCTCCTGATATGATTTGCTTACAAAAATTGCACTTAACTTTAACCTATCTTTGGGATTCACCCTTGTACACCACTTCCATGTAGGATCCGACATTATATCTTCCATGTAGGATCCAAAAATGAGTTATTTCTTACCTTCTTGGTGTTGGAAACCAAAACTAGAAAGAAAGCTTCCTCATCAACAAAGCTTGGTGGAAATGGAGAGACGAGTGTAGGTTTTAAAAGAACACGCAAATTTAAAGGGGCCATCGGGCCCCTTTTTAATTTTACTCATGTATCGTACAATACGGGGATGTATCACACGTATCGTGGGATACGTGTATGATACGCACGTGTATCGCGTATCGAACGCGTATCGTGTAGGTTTCTTTGACCTATACGATACGTATCGTGCATATCGTACGATACGGATAACATTGATAGTTGGGTAGTGTATGTTGATGACATTATCCTAACAGGTGATTGTGATCAAGAAATTTCAGTTACAAAGACTTTCCTTCAGAAACACTTTGTCACAAAAGATCTTGGTCACTTGTGATATTTTCTTGCATTGAGGTTGCTCATAACAAAAAAGGTGTAGTTTTGTCTCGGAGGAAATATGTACTTGACCTACTGCATGATACAGAGATGTTAGGAGCCAAGCCGGCTAATCTTCCTATTAATCAACGTCTTCATCTTCATGATAATCAATCAGAGCTAGTGGATTCACGATCTTGCAGGTCTCTCATTGTCAAACTTCTTTATGTCACTGTGACTAGACCAAACTTTAGCTTTCTTGTTGGAAAACTAAGTCAGTTTATGGAAAAGCCTAGAAAAGTCCATTGGGATGCTACGTTGATGGTTTTGAAATATCTAAAATCATCCCCGGGCAGACACCTCCTTTTCAAGAAGGTGAATCTCTAGAAATTGTTGCTTACAGTGGCGTTGACTATCCAGGGTCTGTTGACGACAAAAAAATCCACCACAGGCTTTTGTACCTTTGTTGGAGGCAACCCCATATCATGGAGAAGCAAGAAGTTTTAGATCAAGTGCAAAATCTGAATATAGAGCAATGGCTCAAACGGCTACTGAGATGACTTGGGTTAAATCTATGCTAACAAATATAAATGTTCATGTTCCTCTTCCTTTGAAAATGTATTGTGATAACAAGGCTATTACTTACATTGCAAATAATCAAGTATTTCATGAGAGAACAAAACACATAAAGGTGGATTGTCATTATGTTTGGGATCTTAAGCAAGGAGGTATTTTGTCTACGTTTCATGTAACCTTTGAAGATCATGCAGCAGAAATGTTTACGAAGGCCCTTCCTATTGGTGATTTATCTAGATGTTGTAACAAGCTGAACATGGTTGATATCTATGCTCCAGCTTGAGGGAGAGTGTTGAAACTAGAAAGTTTATGTTTAAGTTTGGCAGTTTTCTAGTTATTTAAAGAATTAGAGTCTTCTTTAGTCATTTTATACATTTGTGTGTCTCTCATATGTAAGGACATCTGCCGAGCCCTAATCTCTCTTTAATTAGAGATTAGGGTTCGCTAATGGATTTTAATCAGTTTCTTCTCTCTCTCTCTCTCTCTCTTCCTTTTTCTCTTCCTCCATCGTATTCAACAATATACTTTATGAAGCATGAGCCTTTCTTTATCAAATTCTTTCAGCATATACCAAATAGGCTATGTAACTGAAGAAAATATATTAACTTTTCCCACCATCCATCATCTAAAATGCATTTTTTTAATTTTTGAGCCTTCGCATTGTCATCACTTCGATAAAATTCCCAATCATTGTTAGTGCCATCAGTGTTAATGCATGTTTTACTTGATTATTCTTTGCTAAGTCTGAATAATGGATACAAAATGAGTCTCAACAACCTTCAAAAGTGATTATTGATATAGCAAGAACATTTTGATGGTTTACAACAAAATTTATGATGTTTTTAACATCATACTCAAGCTCTTTATCCATGAACATAATTTAACAAGATTGACATCTTCATTTAACGGGTTACAAATACTTTTAAGTGCTAAATTTATACTATGTGTCATACAAAGAGCCTAAAACATGTGATGGGATCAGTTGCCAAATTCAACCCCATACGACTTCAAGCTGAATTATTATTAATAATAATTTGCACAATAATGTCTTCACCCATTTTTTTGTAACTTTTATAAACAACACCTTTAAATACTCAATTGCTTTATACTGACCAGATGCATCAACACACTTCAAAAAAAGTGGTCCATTAAGTGAATAAGCAATAAAATTATTAGTGGCCGACCGTCTTTGTTTATTCGTCTGCGCATTATTAAACTATAGCGACTTCATATTGTGTCCATAAAAATTTCTTCTTCTTTAATAATTTTTGAATATTTGCTTTCTCTTCTATAAGGGTTACTATTCTCAACTTTTCTGAACTCAAAGGTGCATAACTAGTTAAATTGCTATCAACTAAACCCATAACGACATCTTCCTATAAGGACTTCTAACTCCATTGAAAGGAAGTGAACTTGCAAAAAAGAACCTCCCAGTTCTTCTGACCATCTCTTTTCTCCCCATACTTCTGAATACTTGTGCTATGGCTTTTGTAGGTCATATTCCGAAGCTCATCTTTTTTTTTTTTTCTTTGAAACATCTTCATCTTCTTAAATTGCATAAAGTGGAACAAATATTTCACTTGATTTTGCTGAAGTTTTTTTTTGTTTCAGCTGCCTTTTTTTTTCAATTCCTTCCATTCTTTATTGATATCTTTGCAACCTCTGATTTCACATCCTTTGAAATTTGATCTGTAATAAATGTCTTAACATGCATATAGGAGCCAATCAACTGTCCATTACTGAAATTGCAAGCAAAAATCGTATTCCCACAGACTAGCTTTTGTTGCTTTAGTCACATACCTTCAAAGTGGTTGAGATGAATCTGTCTTAGTTGTGTCTGCTGCATTGACACAACCTCTAGAACTTGCTATATTGCCACTTCTACTTGCAATCGTCTTGCCTTTTTCAGCCATTATACTCTATATTTGAAAAGCTATTAGTGGAATCGCTGTAGAGCACAAACAAATATTACAAAAAGAAAAATTTAGGAAGAAATAATAAATAACATAGAAATATATGACATAAAAGAAGATTTAAGACAGTTTGGAAAATATAGTCTTATCATGGTTGCAATCATCATTCTAAAATAACCAAATTACATAATGTATTAATTAAAAAATATATTAATACACTAACAATATAAAACAATAACAACATGGTATACCATCAGTTTCAAATTTCATCTATTTACATTTGTGGTTGTGTCCGAAGTCCAAAGCCACATGTCGCTGTGGGAGTGAGTGGTCCTCTGGCCGAAAACCAGCTCTCTTCTTTGTATGTGAAATGACAAAGAAGAGAGAAAGAAAGTGATTTATTTGATATTATGGATGACTGGCTAAGGGCAGACCATTCACTTTTGTTGCTTGGTCCGGTTTATTGCTCCTCCTTTTATAACATAAAAATAGTAGAACTGTAGAACACTATACCATGAAGTTGGACATGATCCGTTGTCACAATACGCTATATGTACATAAATTTAAAAGAAAACAGTACAATGTATCAAATATGACTTGTAAATAAGTAAAAAATCAATATACAGAGAAAAAAATGCAGCACTAACAGCACACAAACAACGTGATATGGATATAAATTATAAAGAAAAACTAATATGCTAACAATATACAAACAACATGACAAAAGCCCTCTGTCTGGCATAAGAAATCATTAATTTGCATATAAAATTAGGGCTTGAGGTATGCATATACATTAAAAAGAAGCTATGTTGTTGTGGCTCGGTCTAGTGCAGTCAGAGTACCGAGCCATGGCTCAAACTGCCAGTGAGATTACCTGGGTGAGAGCCATGCTAGAAGGCCTTGGAATTCAGATCTATCATCTATGTCACCGCGGTACGGGTACGGGTACGGAAAAACGGGTACGGGTACGGCGTTTTTAAAAATGATGGTACGGGTACGGTGTATTTTTTTTTGTGATAATATTAATTTTTTAATTAAAATTATACTTGCACATTGGCGCGTCTTCACAATCGGGTTAAAGCCAAAACCACGCTAAACCGATTACGCTTAACGGCTTATTGTCATAAAATAGTGGCGGAGCCTTTTATGTAATGAGGAGGAGTTCATTCGTTTTAAAAAAGAGAAGACATTGCCTTTATGCTAAACCTCTTTGAAATCCTTTAAGGGAAAAGGCATTGTCATTTTTTAGTCCTGTATCTAACTTTTTGGAAAAGAAAACAGAAAATATAATAAACTACCTACGTTCCATGTAACACAAGCCTCGACGGGTGAGAAACGGTGTTGTTTTACCAGATTTTGGATCTGGTTCTGATCCAGAAGCGGATCCGAATGCATCATTTTAACAGATTTTGGATCTGGTTTCGGATTTTCAGATTTTGGATCTGCCGACTTGGATCCAACGTACCACCGCGTACCACCGTACCGGTATTGCCATACCGGCGTACCGGTACCGGTACGCGGGGCAAAACCGCGTACCGCGGTGACATAGATTCAGATAGAATTGCCTATAAAAATGTGATGTGATAATAAAGCGACTACCTATGTAGCCAATAATCTGGTCTTCCACGAATGGACTAAGCATATCGAAGTGGATTGTCACTATATTTGGGACTTAGTTCAAGCAGGGATTGTATCTATTGAATATGTTCGGGTGAGCGCGAGGTATTAATCCCACCGCCCGAAAAAGGCCCGAAGGCCCCCCCCCCATTCCCTCTGCCTCCGGGGTCCTGAGCTGCATCGGTGTCAGCGATAGCAACAGTGCACCCTTCAACTTGGATGTCGCGCCCTACCACCTTAAGACACAGGAACATAGCGCCCGCGGGAATCGAACTAGAGACCTGCCTTAATACAGGCCCCTTGTCACACCCCGACCTTTTGACACTCAAACATTTTTTTTTTGTTTTCTAAACATAAAGCATCGAGGCGTGACTACACTACAATTTGAAAAGACGATGAGCCAATAAGCCAAGCAATTCCAAACAATGGGGCGAACTTTCATTAATGCAATCCTTTCAGTTCTACAAAATCACACCTATGTGTAACGAAAATGCCCCAAACTGTATAATTGATGCCTAACAAAAACAAGACATCAATAAAACCAAAATAAGACGCGCCGGCACTACAAAAAGACCCAAAACCTCCCCAGTAGGACGTGAGTGAAGCCATCTGCTCAACCTGCTGCCCCGGGTCCGCCAAAACCTGAAAAAGAAAACAACTGAAGGCTTAGCCTTCGCAGTATGGCAACAAGCCAGGAAAAATACCAACCCCATTCAGGTAAGATTCAAATAAATATAAATGTCAAGATCTTATTTCATCATGTTGTGTCAAGGTACGACACACAAGGGCCACTCAATGGCCATAGTCACTAACCTTTTCAATCACATGCAAGCATACCTAAACATCTCACTTGCATTTGCAACACAACAATTACATTCACTTCAAACACATACCATCAATCATATTCAATACATTTTCTTTAATTTCAGTGTATTACAGTTCCTGTGGGTGCAACACAGGCACGTGCACACCATGGGCGGCCTACAGCCGAGAGACAACCCCCGTGGTGGTCCATAACAGTATGGATCCATTTCATCCGCTGCAGCGGTAGAGCACTCATCCTTGGCTGTGTGAAGTCCAAGGTGAGACACTCAGCCTTCCCTAGGACACCCAGGTTGGGAAGGCGGGAGCCCACGCTCCAAGCACAACACACAACAGTACCCTGGGGCCTTGCACCGCCTGCGCTCCGAACAGGCGAAACCAGTTGCAAGAACAAAGAGGGGACGTCTCCCAATCACATAGCCACATCCCACTGGCCTCACATCTTTTAGTCATTCTTTATTAACATTAGATTAACACATTCACAATTGACTGGCTAGCTCATGAGGTTGGTGCACTTCTCGAGTGCACTCACACCTCCAATTGCCTCCACAAGAGGTCTACACATACTATAACAGTCATTGCTAGCCGTCATACAGTACGGGTACCACTACCCTCTATTTCATCCATTTGCATTATTGCCCATGGCAACGCACATGCAACAACATACACATTCATATCAATCATCACATTCATCCTCACATCAATCACATCTTTGAAAAACTTAGCCAATCCACAGAGAGTAGTCTTGATCTGCAGTTGGCTCGTAGCTGTCCTATGCAGTTATCATTGTATGATGCTTTCTAATGCACAATTGGGGTCGAGGAGACACTCGACTCGATACCCCGCCTCATCTGTCCTAAACAAATTCCAATTCTAGCATGCATATGCAAATGCGTAACAGTTTCAAAACAATTACCAAGAGTCTTTCCAACAATTCAAATCAAATCATATAGTAAAGCATGAATAAACATACATACATTCATTTACAATCCATCAATCAATTCACATTACAATCCTAGGATCCCATGATCCTAAGAACACACAATCATATTTACCCAGGCGGGAATTCGCCTGGCATGTCGCCATACCTGTGGCGCGATCACAATTCTTCAAAAAGCCTCAAGCTTCAAATCCTTCAGCTCAAGGTCGTCGAGACGGGCCCGGTGCACCTGTGAACATAAACAAGAATAAGATTCCTACTTGATACCTACACGATTCATTCAATTACAAGTTTACAACAGTACAAAACAAAATCCTTGAGGCACATGTCATCGCCTCAAGAGGGTGTCGACGGGTAGTGTCGACCTACAAGCCCTCCAATAGGCTTCCTCCATTACGACTTGACGTTGCCTCGAACAATCAAAACCCTCAATCCATCACTAATTCCTTTCCCAAAACCATCCAATCTCTACCATGCTTCCCTAAAACTTCGAAAATCAACTCATCATGCTAAAACGATCATTAAATACATGAATCAACGCTTTCTAACATACTTCTAAGCTTTCCCCCAAAACCAAAATCACTAACGTGCATTCCAAATAATCAACTCTAAGCTCTAGCATGCTCAAACAATAATTATACATGCTCTAGAGGGCAATATTCATCAATTTGAGCTTAATTAGGCCTTGCTCACCCCAATTTGAAGGTCTAAGCTGCTGAAATCCTCCCGACAGCCGCCTCAAAAGATCAATCGGTCTCCAATCGGTAGAAATCGTGCTAACCCTTCACCACTAACACTGCCTATTGCTGCAAGGAGGGGAAAACACGTTTTTCCCAAGCTGGAAATGGATCACACAGCAATAGAATAGTGAAAATCAGTGATGGACATGTACTTAGTTGGAAAAAAATGGGAAAAACGAGCAGAAATGGGGAGAGAGTATGAAGCGTGGACCAAAAAGGGAGGTCGAGTAGAGAGAGAAAGAGAGAAAAACAGAGAGAGAGGTTCGGTCAAAGGGGTAAGGGCAGTGAGGGGAGAGGACGGGAGAGAAGAGGGAGTCGGTGGAAGAGTGAGGAGAGGGGTCGTGTGGGAGAGGGCTATCGGAAAGGGGGAAAGAGAGGGGCGAGAGAGAGGAAGAGAGAGCGCTCAGTAGAGAGAGGGCAGAGGAACATGAGAGCGGCAGAAAAGGGGAAACAGAGCACGAGAGAGATAGAGAGATTTACCCAAGCGCCGCCGCCGTGAACGCCGTCGCCGCTGCTCGCCGCCGGAACCCCCTCCGTCGTCACCGCTGCCTGCACCACCTCCGCCTTCCTCCCTGCACTGGCCCGAGAGCACCTAGGCGGTATACGGGAGAAAAGAGGGAAAGGCGAGGGAGAAGAGCCCTCGCGTCGGGCTCTTTCACGCCACGGGTTCGGGTCCGGGTCTGGACCCGATCCGACTCACCTGAAATGCCGAATGTTACACCCCTAGCCCGACCAGCTACACTATGCCCCTTGAGGCAAATATGTTGTTTCAAAAGATCAAGTTGCAGATATTTTTACCAACAACCATGATAAAGGCTGATCAATGTCTCATGAGTGTGCAATGCTGGTGCAGACATAACACTTGTGTGTGTGTGTGTGTGTGTGTGTGTGTATTGTTTGTGTATGTCTGTGAAAAGTTACAAGAGGATCCTTTCGTAGTTTCCTCTTATTGTAATAAAAAACAACTTTAAAAAGCAAGAAGATAAAAAGAAACTTGCAATTTGTAAATGACAATAAGAGAGAGGTTTCAAACAAAAACATTAACAACCCTAACTCTTAACCTCCGCATGCATTTCCAGCTGCAACCAGGTGTATCTTTCTCCGTCGTCCTTTTTTTCCTTTGCTTTTTCTCCTCCTCTTTCCTCATCCCATTTTTTATTTTTTATTTTTTTGGTGAGTACTGTTGTACTTGCACCCAAGCAGAACCTGCACCCACAGGTTGCACCCGCATCACAGCAATGTTGTTGTGGTGTGGATCCCAAAATGGTGCGTCCATGTATCATTACTGCTGATACAATGATGGTACTATACATTTAAGTTGGTGATATCTTAAAGAGATCATGATGTTTTTTTTTTTCTTAATAATTTTTTGTGATATTATGATCAGAATTTTGTATGTTTAAAGTTTCAATACATTGGAAACCTTGGGCTGTTATAATCATAGTAAGAAGCAACAATGGAGAAGGCTTCAGACATGAAAAATGAGTCCCAAGTGGTGTTATGGGTAAGATATTGTTGAGTTTAAGCTGTTTTTTGCTTTATAGATTTGTGGATGGTTAAAGTGGTTAATAGGTCGACGAAGCCCTATTGACTATAGGATTTCAGCATCACACTTCCCAGTTCCCTTCATCCTCCTCCTTATCTGTGCTATTTCTCAGTTGGATTTTCATTGGGACTACATTATACCATCAGCAAGTCAATCCTTGTAATCCATAGTGTGCTATATAACTATCTCCCCACGTTGATCTCTATTTTACTTTTTTCTAGCATGTGCGCCTAATTCAACACTAGTTGGTTAATGCTCTATTGCTAGTATCATTGGTTCGCAACATAATATTGGTTAATGCCTTTTATAAAGGTTGATGGTGGCTCAAATACTGAGAACCTGGCCTTGCAAAATATACAAGCTAGAGTACGAATGGTTGTATCATTTATGCTTGCATCTCTCATGCCTTGGGTTCATAGTAAGTCTGGCTTCTATCTTGTCCTCGGAAGTTCAAATGTTGATGAAGCATTGCGTGGATACCTAACCAAGGTATAAACCTCTTTATTATTAACTATTTGTCTCTAACGTATTTAATGATGCTTTTTTATTTTTCATGATATCAGTCTGGCCTTCCTGAAAGTTAGTTGTCTGAGATTTTCTATTTATTTTATGCAGTATGATTGTAGCTCAGCTGATCTCAATCCAATAGGGAGTGTTAGTAAGGTTGATCTCCGTTTATTTCTTCGATGGGCTTCCATTAATCTTGGATTTACATCCTTGGCCGAAGTTGAAGCAGCTCCTCCAACTGCGGAGTTGGAGCCCATTCGTGCAAATTATTCCCAGGTCCTTCTGCGCACTGAATTAACTTACCTTTTGAACTGCTACATTCCTATGGCATCTGCCTTGAGATGAAAAGGAATGGTGTTTTTATGCCTGATCAAACAATTATATTTTATATATTATGAACCTTCTGTTGTCACTTTTCAGATGCTTTCTTGTTCCTCACTTTAGAATTATTGAAACTTTTTTGAAGCATTATTGAAATAACTAAGGCTATTATGAATTAGAGACATAGTTGTAATTTGCTTATTCAGCATTTGAGTGTGTTTGGCATTTAGAAATGTTTATAGACGACAACTTGCAGATCTCCATAAGAAAGCAGTAACACTTCTTACTGTTTTGTAGTATCCTTACTTTTGGCCAAGGTACCTTCCTCTGTATATAAAATTGTGTAACAGCCTCTATATTCCTTGTCAGTAAGCGCTTACAGCTGTTACTGTTTTTTATCTTTACATTTTGGGCTAGCTACCTTTCTTTGTGTATCAAATTATGTAACAATCTCGATACATTTCTAACAAAAAACCAATGAGGCATTTTGGCTACTCAACATTTCTTTTAGCAAGTGACCTGATCTGAAACTGATCCGAGTGTCTGTTTTGGTGGATCTCAACTTCCCATTTATCTGGCTCTGGTTTGCACCTTAAAAGGTTACGACTCTTCTATGATGCCCAGGTATATAAACCTCTTAAGAATTCTCAAAATCTTTGACACATAGGGTGTTACAATCCACTTTCATTGAGGAAGACACATCCTCATGTTGGACCCAGGCCCAAGTATCAAACTTGACTCCGATATCAAGTCCAATGACCTGGTTCAGTCCAGGCATTTGAGTAAGTTTTGGACCAGGTCATGACAAATTTTATTGGAGTAAATGATGCAAGAAAAGTTGATGGGAACAGGCTTCAACAAATCCAATATGCAGAGCAGGTTCACCTGAATTGTCTGCATGCTCTCAAAGATCTAACTTAAGTAAAGCACACAAAATAATGGAACTGATGCTATATTCTTCAAAAGAAAAGCTTCAAAAACTTGAGAAGACAAGGAGGCATTACCTCTAAATGAATGCAGCAATTGACAAAGGAGCTAGCATCAAGCTAGGTCCAATGTCTAGAATTCTAGCAATGCCAGCTCAAGCAGCCAAACACTGGCTGAGCAAATAGGAAAACAGGAAATTACCAATGTAAAATGTTGAGAAAAACGTTTTGTTTTCAGTCAAAAGAGAGAGATAGCACCCAGACGTTGATGAAGAGGGAGGATAACGAAGAAGCTTGCTGGTTTAGAACAACGTCAGCAGGGTCCCAATGATAAGATGTTAATCTGATCCAGATCCAATGAAAAGTCATGTCTGTTACAAGAAGAAAAGTCATGTCTCTTAGGAAATGAAAAGACATGTCTCTTGAGAGATGAAAAGTCATGTCTCTTGAGAGATGAAAAGTCATGTCTCTTGAGAGATGAAAAGTCATGTATGTTGAAAGATGAAAAGTCATGTCTCTTGGGAA
>JAANDH010001235.1:0-65721 GCA_011799765.1 Nymphaea thermarum
ACTTGTGATTTTTCACTCTTTTGTGTACAATCTGTTGTAAGGTGATTAGGTCACTATTCTTTGATATAACAAAAGATTAAGGGATCGCAGGGCTCATCGCCGTCTGCACCTTTTGCCTCCATCGAACTATTCTCCATCTTTTCTTCTCAATCTCTTGTTTACAGCCGGAGAGACACGAACTTCTGAAGATTCTTACAACGGGCCCGTATCGTGCGATACAAATAACTGATAACACTGCTTCAAAGTACATTTTCAAAGTGATGAGATGCAGTTACCCGTATCATGCGATACGGATAAGTGATAACACAGTACATTTGAAGTGATGAGATGCAATTGCCTTTTTGAGTTGGCAACAACCTAACTCTTCTTTTTGAGTTGGTATCCTTCATACCATCTGATCGGACAAGATCAGAAGGTTGAAGACTTGAAGTTACTGCACATTAGTGTTCATACCATCTGTTGTTCATATTCAAGGACACAGATACATCACACATGCACTCAGCCTATTTCATGAGCCAGACCTATGATACCTAGAGGCAATATGCATCAAGAAAATAAAAATTATATAATAATTAATAAAATGAGTTTAAATATTGGGTACCCTGCTGTTGCCCCTTTTAATCAGTTTTGCTGAAACGTCTTTTAGAAAATTCATATCAAGCCAAGGTTTATGTAGGCCTGAACACGAGCCGAGTTGATCTCAAATCGAGCCAGGGCTCGAGACCTAAAATGCTCAGCTCGAGCTCGAGTCAAGCTCAATAAATTATGCTTGAGCTCAACTCAATAATATTTGGAGGAGCTCGACTCGGCTCGTCAAGGCTTGCTGACACGGCCACTAAACCCAAAAATTTAATGCCCTCCTAGAGAACTTGCTCATTAATAAATGTTGTTCAGAGTAACCCATCACAGGGTGATATGATGGGATCAGATTTGTATGAGTGGCAGGAGAATAGCCACCTTTTAAAATATTTTCTTTTGTAAAAGTTAAGTAGGGGGGGAGGAAAAAAAACTTTTTTTGATAAGATGAGCTAAAAAGAAAGATAAACTTGGCACGAATGGTAGGAGAATAGCGATTTTCTTTTGTAAAAGTTAATAAGGGGTGGGTGGAGAACAGGCTTTTCCTAAAAAAACAAGCTTTTAATAATAAAGAAAGACGCCATAGGCTCAAGAGAAAGGGAGAGAGAGAGAGGTAGAGACAGCTGAAAAGAGATTATGGCTGTATGTCAAGAGTAAGAGAGACAGAGGTAGAGGCAGCTGAAAAGAGATTGCAGGCATAGGTGACTTGGGAAACGTGAAAATAAAAAGTTACCTATGGTTAAGCGGGAAGACAGCTTTACGAGTTTTATGAGTTGAGTTGAGTGAACTCGAGCTGGACTTGGTTGTATAAGAATGAGCCATTCCATAAACTTGAGTTTGATTCGTTTGTTGAGAAAAGTTTATTTGAGCTCGGGCTCAAGACAAGCTTTATATATTTGATTAGATGCTTCTGCATTACGAAGGGAAATGATTCCCCATTTATACACAAAGAAATAGCTGCCAATGGCTAGTGAATTTGATCATAAAAAATCACAAACCTGTCCATAAAGAGAAAAATGTCTAGGAAAAGAACATTATATGTGTGCTTGTATTGATGGAATCAATGTTTTAAACCCAGTGACTCGGGACTCGACTCTGTTCTTGACGCATGACCTGGTGGGTTAACTCGGCGACTCGAACAGGGTTATGTTAACTTTTCTTTAAGAAACAACAATTTGTACAATGACTTAATTTCACTTATATGATTCAAAAATTGTCAAACTAACATAAAGTGAAGTCATAACTAAGTTCATCCTCAATGAATTGTTGCAAGTTAGCATGTTGAATGGAAAGACATTAAGGAAACTTAATCAATTTCGTTAATATTGTTTGACTTTAACAACCTGAACTTGTATATTTAATAAACAAACAGAACTTATATCTTAATATGTATCAATTACAAGCGGCAATAAAATATTGAAGCACAAAGTAAAACGAGTCACCATACTGGGTTGGCTGTTAGAGGGGCGAGCCAAGCCAAGCCGACTCACCAGGTTGACTCATGAGTTTTTAAACGTTGGATGGAATATGTGGAGTGAGTATTTATGAAGTCTATATTCATTAATATGAGCTACTCCAAGCTGTTCAGCCTATTACATATTAAGGTTTTTTGACTTATTCCTTTTTAACCTTTTATAGACCTTTCGTCACCTCATCTAATGGAGACCTTGGAAAGTTTGATTAGTTCTGTACGGTTTCTGATTTCTTCACTTGGTTATGTTTTAGCAGCATATTCAATGTGTTGATGATCAGATCATTGTCACAGATATTGTGTTACTAACGAGAAAAACATAAAGAGCCAGAGCCAGATAAAACACTTCTTTTTCGAAAAAATGTGAACATGTTTATTGCATTTTTATCCTGCTTTTTTGCCGTTTTTCATTTTTCTCGTTTTTTTACATCAATATCATCATGATTCAAATTTGAACTTAAATGAAGTTATTTATCATCTTTTTTATCACCATTAAAACATTTTTTTAACCATTTTATGCAGGGTTTCTAATGTCATTGTTATTAGTTTCTTATTTATTTTGTTTTTGCGTAATCTTTAGATTTTTTTTCCCGATGTCTTCTTGATATTTTCCTATGCAAAACAATTTCACCAAAGATACCTGAGAAAAACCGACAATGGTTCAGATGCCTTTCTAGGTCACAGAATAAATGCTTGATGCCTCTTTTAGATTCTGAAAGAAGGCCTGAGATGTGTATTCATACTTGGGGAGGTTGGATAATGCTCTAAGTTGTGTTTTCCAACTTTTTCCCTGTCAGCTTGTGATTGAGATGTTTTTTCAATATCTTCCCATTTAGAAAATTAATTTCTGTCAAAAAACACTTCTTAATTGAATCCTTAAAAAAGAAATTCTGAACATTACTCAACCAAATCAGAATTGATTAAATTTTTTATTTACTAAACATCACTTACTTTTTGAAAGGAATATCAGGAAAACCTATGCAAAAAGGAAATCGAGCTCAAGTTACCAAAGAAGCAATACCCAAATGAAGCACATTTTTCTTAAAGAAGAAAAGGGTCTTGGAGAGAGACAGGGAGCGAGTGAGAGAGCATGCACACTTGTTGGTAAAAAAAAAAAGTTAGAAAAAAAAAGAAAACAGTAAACAGAGTTTCTGAAATATAGAATTTGTGGATGGATTTGACTGATTCTGGTAAAAAATCGAACAATTTTGGCATTTTCTTGAATACAATGTTCATCAACGGTTTTTATGTCAACTTAAATTGAAATGACCAACTTGAGAAATGCCTATTTGACATTTTCAATTTGTGCAATGTTGTTAATGAATATACAAAGTGTTTCTGTTTGAATATTAGTGTGCCTTGTTCTTGGAAATGTTGAACGTCTAGCACTATATATATGAAGTTATAAACACACTTTTTTTTTACTTTTAATTACTTCTAAGCTCTTTTAGATTTCTGACCCTTTGATTTCAATAGGTATATGCTTGTGGCTGATGATGTATACATGCTTGGACGGGTTCTGTATCTGGCTGATGTCAACCATCTCTCCTTTCAAGGAACACCTGTGGCTGATGATGTCAAAACTGTAAAAGGTCTATTAGTGCATTTTTTGTGATTTGACGATCGTTGCTCGGTTTATAGTTTCGTGTTGGAGTTGAAGACACTTCCAATCTGTTCCAAGTATAGGTTGTCCAAGGCTTCACTCCTAGCACCATTGTCAATATTAGACTTGTTTGAACGCATGTTTAGTTCTAGGACGATCTGTGTAGATGTAAATATTAAGGCTATCAAAGGCAGTGGGACCCAACCGGTGGAGCTGATAAATTTTGTTATCCACTGGTTAAAATATATGTTGGGTTGCAATTTTACTGGTATTGGCTTGATCCATCATTGCTGCCTATTCGTGAAAGACATCACAAAGTGCAAAAAGTTGGTTCATTTGGAAGGCCCTTTCGTTCTACAACTTCATTCCAATTTCTATTCTGCTGGAACTGGTTCCTTCTACAAGGCATGTTGGATTTTAAGCTGCATCTGCAATCTTAAATTTAAATCTTTTAAAGTTCTATAAATTTTTGGACATTGTCCCATTATGTTTCTGTGGTGTGCAGCGGTACTTGTCGGTGTGTTTGTGTGGGTGTAAACAGGAGTGGCACATTATTGTGCTTCACGCATGCACATAATGCCTGAAGCAATTGCAAAATCGTGAAGCAAGGAAAGTGTTTCACGGATGCTGTTAAAACACCTTCTATAGTTGTATTAACTTACCAATGCAGAACTTAGTTTCATGTATATGGTAACCTCTCAAATTGCAAGGCAAGATCGTAAATGAGATACATCGGAGGTCTATTTTGCTTGATCATAGTCTAACCAATTGCAACCAAAGTATCTATTGGTTTCTGTGTGGAAAGGTAGCGGGCTTCCCAACTTACAAGCAATTGGATCGGTTGGAGAAGCAAGAGTTTCAGCAGATTTTTTGTTGTTTAACCTGTGCACTTCGTGCAGCTGTTTGCTTAATAAACTACAGTTGATGGGTATAACCATAAAATCACCAGGTCCAGAAGCAGCCCAGGATGTTCTGCACGGTGCGCAGACTGCTTGCAGGCAGTTGCAGTTTAAGCTTCATAGACACCAGCGTCATCAGCCTCCTTTGCAAGCCTAGAGCCTGAGGAGGGAGGCTGGTCATGAGCCTAAAAGAAATCAATCATGTCCCTTTGCCAGGGTCTGTTTCCCCATGAAAATGACGAAGAAAAGTACAGTAGTCACCAGTTTGTTGAATAGAAAGCACCTTTCTCAAGTGTTACTGCAATAACTAGATCACAATTTCCTTAAAATGTGTTTGACAACACATATTAACCCTGTTTATGTTCATGTACATACAAGTTGGTTGCAGAGCAGGAGGGAAGTGCAGTTTTTTATTGTTGTTGTGTTAAAGGCCGGCCTATAAACAACTAGTTGTATGTTACATACCGTTTCTTTTGGTAGTATGTTTGAAGTAGTAAATCTTGCCCTCATTCAAGGGTTAATTGACCTAAATCATCGGTTATGACAAGCTCCTTGATCTTGGTGCATTCATCATCTCTCCATGGTAATATTCTTTTCCTTGCACAAAGATATGTCGAATTGCTTTGAAAGTAAATGGACCAATTAACTGGTTTATCTTGGTTATGAATAAGTGATTTGCAACAATCATTTCACCAACGTCACTTGGTTGACAAATTAGGCCACGATGTCTTTAAACATGTTGCAGAGAAGCTTTGGTTATTGATCAGCAACTGGCTTGTAGTACCAATGGTGAACTGATGTAGGATATTGACACTAATCAGAATCGTCCACCCTCAGTTACTTCTTCATGACGAAGAATTCATATATATGCTATGAGTTTGAATCTTCAGCTTTTTCTGTCGTCTTCTTTTTCTTCCATCTTCATCTTCATGCACTCAATAACAGATACAATTGCAGCATCCGGGTCTTCATTCCTCACTAAGATTTCAGCAACCTCAGCTGGGGTGATCTCCACCTGATCTATCAACGGCATCACCTGCTCAAGAAGTGGATGGTCATGGATGCCTAGATAATTTGAGACCAATATTTTGAAGGAGGAGAAGCTACAGTAGCCCATGTAAATGTGCATGTCCATTCGGCCAGCCCTTAACAAAGCTGGGTCTAATCGTTCTCTGTGGTTTGTCGTTAAGATAATAATCCGCTCGTCTCCAGCACTTGACCACAAGCCGTCGATGAAGTTGAGGATGCCGGAAAGTGTCAACTGCTCCGACTTCTGGTCGCCGTGCTTTTGAAGCTTGCCACTGCCGTCCTTGACAATGTCACGATTATATACTGGAGCGGAGCAATCGACGTCCTCAACGACAAGTATAGAGGGATTACTGGTGCCAACAAGGAGGCGGCGAAGTGCAGAATTGGAGCGAATGGAGGTGAACTCAAGGTCATAGACGTCGAAGTTCAGGAAGTTGGCAATGGCTGCAATCAAGCTTGATTTACCAGTTCCCGGAGGACCATATAGAAGGTACCTGAAATGATAACAGAATAATTCTGCTATTATATTTGGTCCATTAAACGATCATGCTCTTATCTGTTTGAAGGCCAAAACGTATGTTGTCTTGCATGCAACCTTCATGGTTCGAACTACAAATGAAATCACCATGCTTGAAAATTTAACCACTAAAAGATGCTTCATTTGGATGTGCATAAAAGATTCCTCAACCTATAAAAGAATGATGGAGTCATTCATAATAGCCTCATACTTAATATTTACACATCTAATAAACCATCTGAACGTGGAGATGCATTCTTTGAATTGAAGAAATTAGACCTTCGAAAGGGAAACTTCAAAGTTTGATTCCAAAAGAGTAACTGCACGGTTTTAATTGTGAACAGGAAGACAGATACTCATGCTACATAATTGCAAATGCACATATATACCCTCTTTTCCAAGCCTTGCCTACTTTCTTGTAGTATTCTCTGCGACCCAGAAACCGGCGCAGATCATCCATGATCGTCTCCTTCAGCGCATCATCCATTGCCATCGTCTCAAAAGTTGCAGGGTGGTCCAGATTTATCCAGTTCCACATCTCACAGGAACACAAGTCGTTTAGAGTGTGAAGACGCAATGTCCTCTTCTCAAGCTTTGTTGCCTCAGCAATCTTGAGCACATGCGGGAGATACGAGTTCAGGGCAACGTCCCTGTGCCTACTACGGAAACTCAGCTCGAAAACGCGAGGGCGACCTTCAAAATTGGGATGGGATTTGTCTTCCCCGGCTACCATTTTCCATTTATACGTGATGCCTTCAAAGACATCAGCAATCTCTTCTCCTGTTTCCACATTGATGGTGTATTTGCTCTCCTTCTCATACTTGCTCACTTGAAACCTCTGCATCGAGGAAACCATGGTGGCTGCCAGATACACCTCTGCAGACTCGAACAATTGGTTGTTCGCCATGCCATCACCTTCCTTAATGAGAATGACGCAGATCCGTGGGCATATAATGCGAGAGATGAGGTTGCGGAGTTTAGAGGTGGCGTATCTGTGTAGATCAAATGGGAAAAAGTCCTTGATGATTGTGCTTATCAGCACGGTGTAGGCTGCAATTGAGGCCACTACAGAAAAGAGAGCTCTTGTTTCTGGAGAGGAAAGGGTGGAGGATGAAGAAGATGCAGGGTTGCCCAGCCAATCCATTTGGGCTGAACGGAGGATTAATTTCTTCATGGACAAACAGCCCTCAGTTTCTTTGTGTCTCTCCTGACCTTCTTCCCGGAAGCCAAGCCCAGTGAACCCTTAAATAGGAAAAGGAGGCTTGATTCGTAGAATAACGTATGAAGGTGACAAGTGTGCCTGATGTAAGGCGATAAGTGCGCCTGATATGATGTCCACTTGAGAATTGAGTTGAGAGAGATTTTTGTGGAAATAATTATATTTGTCAAGATTAAAAAAGTCCAAATCAGCGTTGTTTGAGCGATTGTTATAATTTAATTGAAGAGAGCTGCAAGAACCTAGTTAGTTTTTCTTGAGCGATTGTTATAATTTAATTGAAGAGAGCTGCAAGAACCTAGTTAGTTTTTCTTTATCTCTCTCCGACCTAAACCTTAGCCAGGTGAGTGCCAAGACATTAGAGGTGATCATCAAAAGTGTTAATGTGGCCCTCAAGAATGAGCCATGCAAATGCATTGTTAGGGATGTACATCGGGCTCGGCTCGAGTTACATATTATCCATACCACAAATGCAATTGTCATTGATGGATGATGGAGAAAGAAAATGACAACAAATGAGATGCCATTAGTATTGACTGTACCACAAATTGTATGGGGCCGTCACATCCGAGAAGTCCATTAAGCCTTCCCTTGACTTTCTTATTGGAAGACTAACCGAAATGAAATTCCGGTCCTCAGACGGAGATTCTTGGTCCACTGCAAGGAAAGCAATAGTGAATAAGTTGAGCGCACTTGCGAAAGATTTTCAGGTTCCGCCGTTCATCGTGTTCAACAAGTATCGTAATTATTCTACTGGAATTTACATTTGTTTCCTCATTTGTGAGGGTGTGGTGTGCAACTGAGTTTGACTAAATTTTGTCAACATTCAGTCATATGCTCTGCTAGTGTTCTGTGAGAGCTATTGTGATCAGAATTTGTGAGTTTTGAGTCTGTAACTCTTTTCATCCATACCCACATGTCTGTCTATACCCACACCCATATGAAGTAGGTGAAGAGTCAATTATTGATTGGAAAGGAAGAAACAAAGTTTATAAACTAATCTCAGTGCAAAGGTTTGAGTCCATGTTTGGTAATGCTGATGCTCAAGGTGTTTGATCTTTTCAATTAAATTGTGGTTGTATGGTTTGGCATGAAATTGTGCTGATGGAGAAGGAGCTGAATGCCAAATCTGAACTGATTAAGAGGTATGAAAAGTTTATTGAAGGTTGGAGGACTGATCTGAAAGCTCAACTTGAGAAACACAAGATGGAACTGGAAAGAGTGTGAGCCTGGTGATTTCCTATTATGACTATATGATATTTGCCTCCATGAGAGATATGTGCATCTTATAGAATAAATGAAAGAGAATGCCTCAACCATGGGTATTTTCTCTAGCTTCAGATTTCTTTATTCGCACTTCTATTAGATTCGAGAAAGGACAGAATGATACAAGCAAGGCCTAGTTAGAGAAACCAGAAAGCTTTGATAGCAAGCTCATCTTAGGCTGAAGTTTACCCGAGCATAACCAAGGTACATTAATGTCCGTTATGGTTACTGAGACCATCATCTGGGGCGACTGTCATCCAGATAAGGATGTCAACGGATCGGATTCAGATCGGATATACCTTTGATCACATCCGATTTTTTGGATGAGAAGAAGTTCAATACCATATCCAAATCTGACTTTAAAATCTATATCCAAATCCGATCCGATTTTAGTTATACTTGAATCCGATCCGAATCAGAATTCAATTTTAAAGTCATCTGAATCCGATCCGAATTCGATTTAAGTCATATCTGAATCCGATTCGAATCCGAATCCGGTCCGAATCCAACTTTTAAGTTATATCTGAATCCGAACCTGAGAACTTGTTGAATTGGTGTTCCACGTTTTGAAGTTGTGACCTATGAAAGGTTGGGCAAAATGTCTAGCCAAACGCATTAACTTAAAGTCATTACCTAAAAGAATATAAATTGTATAAGAAGGTATAATCTGATTAAGAGTTAATAGCTTTTATGAAGTTGCATATAATAATAGTAAAGTAGTTACAATATACACCATTTAACTTAAAGTATTTGAAACTATATCACATAAAACTAATTAATTAATAATTTATATTGCATTTAATTAAACGTTTTTGTGTAAACAAGCAAACTATTATAGTTAAGGAATCAACTAAATATGATATCTTAAATAATGTATTTATGTAATTAAAAATAAAAAAACTTGTATCAAGAAATTTCAATAAAATGAGTGTTTTTAAAATATAAAAACTAATAAAAACTAAATATATTTTATATGAAACAGTTGTTGGTAAGTTTATCTTATATAAAAAAATAAAAAATTATGTTTCATTGAGTTAATTGAAATAATTTGTGTTACATCCGTATAAAGAGTGTTCAATGATATATCAACTAATTTATTAGTCCTCTTACCTTTATTATAATAGTTATTTTTTATATAAAATTGTATAATTACTCCAATTATATATAAGATAGTTTATTAAGAACAATTTGTTGTTTTCCTATAAGTTAAAGGTTTTTGTTTTCAAGTTTGTGAATTAGTTATATATCAAATACCTAAGACTTTTGATTGAATTACATGATTATACAAAATAATTTATTTGATTGATTAAATAAGTAAATTGATAATTGATAAAGAGTGTTACATGTGTAAAAAGAATGTTCAATGATATATCAGATAATTTATTAAATCGAACAATTTGTTATTTTGCTATTAGTTAAAGGTTTTTGTTTTCAAATTTGTGAATTACGTATTATATATCAAATACCTAACACTTTTGGATAAGAACTTATTTGATAAATAAAACTTTTTTATGAGGTTAGCAGTTTTTTTATATTAAATATGTTTATTTGAGATTATGCACAGTGAAGAAGCTTTCAACTAAAATTAATATCATAATGTGTTTAAGATTTTCTATTTATTATAAAACATATTTTCTTTTAAGTTAGTTTTGAAAAAAGTATATTTTTTGCTATCAACTTTTTTTTCATAGGTGACATACATGCCAATAGTTTTTCTTGACACCTTTAATTTTTTAAATATATAATATAGCTATTCTTCAAACCAATTTAACATAACAGTCCATTAAAATTTATAGCTTTAAAAAGTGTCTTTTCCATATTTTTAAAAATTCCTATTTTTGATTAATTTTTTTTATTATTTTTGATTAAATAAATATATTATTTAAGATTTCCTGCTAAAATACACGATGAAGAAGCTTTTATGCTTTCGTTATAAAAATTGTGAATTTTGATCACTAATTGGTTTATTTGTAACTAATAACATATTTTAAATTGAGTAAACTATTATTTCATGATGATCACTTATTGTGAATTATTAAATCATGTGACCTATATTATTTATCATTAAAAAGACATTATTTAATGCATTTTTCTCATTTTATTGAGTTAATTAAAATAATTTGTGTTACACCCGTAAAAAGAGTGTTTAATAATATATAAAATAATTTATTAATCCTCTTACCTTTATTACAATAATTATTCTTTACTTAAGATTGTATAATTACTCCAATGATATGTAAGATAGTTTATTAAATCGAACAATGTGTTGTTTTCTTAATAGTTAAAGGTTTTTGTTTTCAAATTTGTGAATTATGTGTTATATATCAAATACTTAAAACTTTTGGACATATTATATGATTGATTATACAAAATGATTTACTTGATTGATTGAATAAATAATTTTTAATTTCATAAATTAAAACTTTTTATGAGTTCAAGACTTTTTTTATATTAAACATATCTACTTGCGATTAATTTTCATATTTTTAAAAATACTAATTTTATTGAAATTTCTTGATAGATGTTTTTTATTATTATTTTTAATTAAATAAATACATTATTTAAGATATCCTATTTAGTTGATGCCGTAACTATAATAGTTTGTTTGTTTACACAAAAACGTTTAATTAAGTATAATATTAATTATTATTTGATTAGTTTATATGATATAGTTTTAAATATTTTAAGTTAAATGGTATACATAGTAACTATATGATTATTATTATACACAACTTCATAAAAACTATCAACTATTAATCAGATTATACTTTCATATATAGTTTATATTTTTTTCATATCATAACTTTAAGTTGGTGCGCTTGGTTAGACCATTTACCTAACCATTCATAGGTCTTTGCTTCAAAACGTGGGGACACCAACTCAATCTTAAATTCAGATTCAGATGTCAGCAGTATGCTTCAAAACGTGGGGACACCAACTCAATCTTAAATTCAGATTCAGATGTCAGCACCTGCGCTTCGAATTCAGATATCCCTACTCTAAAACCACAATAATAAAAACCACATCTTATGATTCTTTCTCCATTGGTGTTTCCTTTTCCAGTTTTCCTGTGCGTTTCATTCTATTCGTCTGCCATATATTGTCTGGGTCTGTTGTGTTACTGAACCGAACTTTGAGGAAACTGTTAAAAAAGATTTTTGGCATATAAAAACTTTCAGGGCAACAAACCAGTGACAAAAATGCTTGAAAATAAAAGTGGCGTGCGGAACTTTTATTCCACCCCAGCAGGCATTTTAAATCTCATGTAGCCAAAGACCACCTGAACGTTTGTTGTACGGCTTTCCGATCGAAATGTCAAGGAAAATAGACGAGTGAGCCACTAGTAAGGGGGTTGATTCTGGCAGCAGGTTGGGGAGTCCGTCGCCGCCTGTCCAGGACATGCAGGGTGGGGATTTCCCTTTTGGTTTGGTCCTCTGTCTGCTGCTGCTGCTGCCGTTCGGCGGGAGCTCGCATCAAGAAGCAGATACCCCCACCTCAAGGTTTCAGCAGTACCTCAGGATAAGGACGTGCCACCCCAGCCCCGATTATGAAGCGGCAGCTTCATTCCTAGTCTCCCAAGCCAAAGCCATTGGCCTTAAGACGCTGGTCCTCGAGTTTGTGGAGAAGAAGCCCGTGCTCGTCTTCTCATGGCCTGGACAGGACCCGTCATTGCCGTCGATCCTCCTGAATTCCCACATGGATTCAGTCCCAGCCGAGGCCGAAAAGTGGCTATACCCACCCTTCTCCGCTACCAAGGATCCATCTGGAAACATTTTTGCCAGGGGTTCCCAAGATGACAAATGCATAGGAATGCAGTACCTTGAAGCCCTAAGGAACCTGAAGAAGGCTTCCTTTATCCCTCTCAGGACCATCCATGTCTCGTTCGTCCCAGACGAAGAGATCGGGGGACTTGATGGTGCGAAGAGATTCGTAGGATCTAGGGAATTCATGGAGTTGAATGTGGGGTTTATTTTGGACGAAGGCCAGGCGTCACCCACTGGCGAATTTAGGGTCTTCTACGCGGATCGGTTGCCATGGTCATTGGTCATCCGCTCGTCGGGCAAACCAGGCCATGGGTCCAAGTTGTACGATGGTAGCGCATTGGAAAACTTAATACGGAGCATGGAGGTTATCGCTCGTTTTAGGGAGAACCAGTTTGACATGGTGAAGGCAGGTTTCGTCCCAAAGTCAGAAGTGATATCGGTGAACCCTGTGTACGTGAAAGCCGGTACGCCTACACCCACTGTAAGATATTTGAGAACCCTCAACCTGCCGACCTTCTTTTACCTTCCCTTTGCTATCCTAGTCAATACCAAGTGTAGTATATAATTATAAAAGGCAAATTACAACTTTTTACAATTAGAGAGAGAGAGAAGGATCCTATCTTCTGCCTTTCGTGTGTTCATGATTATGGTGTGCACAGGGTTTTGTTATGAATTTGCAACCCTCAGAAGCAGAGGCAGGGTTCGATGTTCGCCTTCCACCAACGGCTGACCCAGAACTTTTAAGGAAAAGGATTGCTTATGAATGGGCTCCTTCGACAAAGAACATGACCTACCAGGTGAAGCACTTGCATTTCCAAAGTATATAGATATGTTTAACAGTTTATTTGGACTGTCAATTCCTCTTTTGGCTTGTTTCCAGATGCAGATGGAGTTAGAGTGACCGACAAAGCTAAACGATTGTTTAAAATATTAAAATGTTGAATCGTTAGTTCTGGATTTATAAATTATCTAAAACACATAAAAGACTCGAAAGAAACCCATACGCAAGTGAATGGGATTTGGTTGAGAAGTATGGTTTCCTTTGCTTGATTAGATGTTTACTGTTCGTATTGTTTGTCTAATTTTTTGCCTCTACAAGTGGCAGGAATAAGTAATAACTAAATACTTGTGAGTTCTAACTGCGAAAGAACTATGACGACCAGATCTTTTAGCTTGAAACTGACAATGTTCCAGTGCAGCAATTCAGACATGGTGGAAGGAAAGATCTTTCTGGCGTTTATCAAGGGGACGAGTCGTTGGTCCCAATCTTTCTTGCATGAGCATAGTCACTGAAAGTGCACAGTAAGCATGAACTCTGAAAACGATCCTTTTAAAAATGTTGAAGGAGGTTCACAAGTGCACCATAGAATACCAAATTCCTTCAAGATGTTCTATTTTATGCTGTGTTAAAAGCTTAAAGAAGTTTATGTCAAGTGTGTCTCTGAAAGTTGATGAAGATCTATGGTTGTAAGATCCAAGTGCATCCTGAATATAACCAAAGAGATATGAAATCTACCATTTTAAGGGCTACTAATGGTCAGTATGGTTCAAGATGCCGCATTTTCATTAGATGTTTCTCAGCACTTGTAGTCTTTGTATGGGTTACCATACCTACGTTTAGGTTTCATCTTTTTTGTAGAATTGGGGATCACATGTACTGAAAACATAAACTTGGATGGGCTTCTAGAACTTATAGTTAATAGTGCACCCAACTTTCTACCTAGGAGTTCGATGGTAGCCTAAACATCTATACTGAGGCACATAGGCAGGCCAAACAAATCCCAAAAAATTATTTATTATTGTTTGTCTGCTCTATCATTTGATATATTGATCAAGGTGTGGACTTTTAGAAGTGTCCATGTTACATGGTGATTGAATTTGGGTAACAATCATAGAAATTAGAAAGCAAGTCATGGTAGCTGTCAAAACAGACAACTCGATTTAGAACACCTCCCATGGTGTAAAACAGGAAAACCTAACAAGACCCATGTGGAAGATATCTAGCAGATAACTGATTGAATCATTCTAGTACATTTGATGCAGGCTTTTACATTATATATGTTGCTCCTGATGGTTCTATCAATCTGGTAACCTTTATGTCTTGTTGGCTGTGCAATGCTGTTAAGTTTCTCAATGATGCTTTGGTTTACCAGCTGATTCAGAAGGGACCTCAAAGGGATTATAATGGTCATCCACTTGTAACTTTTCCAAATGAGTCCAACCCATGGTGGATGGTCTTTGAAGAAGCGGTGACTGCATCTGGTGGACAGCTTTCCAAGCCAGAGATATTAGCATCAACAACTGATGCTCGATATGTAAGAGAGATGGGAATACCAACACTTGGTTTCTCACCCATGATGAACACACCTATCTTGCTCCATGAGCATAATGAGGTTGGTCGGTCTCCATTATTTTATGGTCTTATTTTTTCTGCAATAGTTTGATTGCTTATTAATGTTATTTGTTAATTTGTTCATGCACATAATGAGCCATTATTTTATGGTCTTATTTTTTCTGCAATGGTTTGATTGCTTATTAATGTTATTTGTCGATTTGTTCATGAGCATAATGAGGTCGCTCGGTGTCCATTATTTTATTGGTCTTATTTTTTCTGCAATAGTTTTCATTGCTTATTAATGTTATTTGTTGATTTGTCTTTCCAGTTCTTGAATGAAGCTGTCTATCTTAATGGCATCAAAGTTTATGAGTCTGTCATAAGGATGCTTAGTTTGTGCTCCTTATGCTCGCAACAAATTTGACATACCAGAATGTCAAGAACCAACAAGGCGAAAAACCTTGGTGCCCTTGATCAGGTCTTGACTTGCTCTACTATTCAATGCAAGTCCATTGCCTGTTTAGGAAATGTAAGGAGTTAGCTGGCGAGTTTGTGGACAAAGATTATTGATCTTCTTTAAACATGCATATTGTAGTATTAATAAACAAACAAATACCAAAAAAATGTCGTAAAAAAATAGCATTATATCCTGTTGAACTTTATGAATACAAGGTCTGATTTATAATTTCTGCAATTTTCTGTTATGTGGATACTCTATATCTGATGAAGGGTTGTTCAGTGTTCCAAAAATTCGGTGATTAATATAAAAAAATGTTATCTACAGAGCTTATGGATTTCACAAAATATAAATGACTTGGGGATTTTTCTCTATGAAATGTGAATTTAAGGACATATGTTGCTAGCTTGATAATAAACATTCACCTTCTCAGTAAATGTTGATTCTTGTGAACCATCAATTTTTTCATCTGGCATCTTGTGAACACCAATTAAGCTGTTGGATGTTTTATGAGCAGTCCATGTACTTTGTTTGTGGATTGCTCATGAAGCATCTAAACAGCTTAATTGATGATTCACAAGATGCCACCCGGAAAAAAAAAAGAAGCTTATATTGCTTTGTTCAAATATTTATAAACACTCACATTTGAAGTTGCTGGCTTCATTCCTTCCGCTAACAAAGCGCCTCTCATACAATGGCATCCATTCACACTTTCAAGTAGCTCGTATTAACACTAAGGGAGCGTTTGGCTACATGCTCAAAACACCATTGCAAAGCGACGTTTTGCCTCCAAATGGCGTTGGGAGTGTTTGGTTATACATGAAAGAGGGTTTGCTAGAAACTCCGTTTCATGAAAACCTGGTTTTCAACCAGCTTTTGTAAAAGCCGAAGGGGTGGTTTTTTTCACAAAAAACAGCGTTTGGGATGCATCTCGGCAGGTATATTCCATGTCTTCAACCTTCTTGCAATAAATACTTATTTGTTTATAATCATGTTAAATTGCACCATTTCATGCTTTTGATGCTCATAGAGTTTCTGGATAAATGGAATGCGGGGAGGCTGTTCAAAGCACTAGTGTTGAACCCTTAATTGCTAAAAGAGTATCTTTTATGATTCTAAATAATCTGATTTGTTTCACAACTATTTTGCTTTGATATGGTAAACAGTTTACATTTATCTTTTATTTTTGCTATGGATATACAACCCTCTGCCTCCATCTCGCGCTCCTTCTCTCAGCAAACTGCCTGCTGGGGTATAGGCGCCAATTTATTCACAAAATGTGATTATGTACATAGCAAAGATGGCTTGCCATAGCCGGCTAGTTACGAAAGGGCACTGAAAGGGTCCCCGGTTGCCTCCAGGATTGTGCCATTCCTTTACAATTGGCGGACTATTTCCTGTGAGAGAAAAAGATGCTTCAGCAGCAGGGGGTCCGGCGCAGACCTGTAATCGGTGCTTGCAACTCCACAACTGAAACTGCATGGCATGCATAGAATTCTGACCTTGAAGGAAACCTGCTAAATTCACGTCTCGAACCTCCTTGGTTCGTTTGAACCAGGATTTCCCCTGCTTGCTTCGTTGCTTCCTCTAGCAGACAGATTAACTGCAAACATTCGCGCAAGACAGCTTTCCTAGCAAGGATTAGTCATAAATGCTTATAATAGTTGAAATAACAGATTGAGTTAAGAATGTTTTTCCAGTTTTAGCAAGAGACAGAGATGTCGTTGGATCAAATATATCTAGTTATTGATCCAAATCTGAACCATTTAGCCGGATCTGGTAAAGAAACCAGATTTGATTTCTAATAATATGTAGGCCGTTTCACAACTGAATGTAGACCCGACATCAATCGAAATCCATAGGAACCAATTTGGATCATATATATTCTCATTGGATTCAGATTTTCCCTAAAAAATAAGAATGAATTTGATTTTCAAGTTTGAATGTTACTACGTAGAATCTGACTAAGTCAGTGTGATAAAGCTAGATTCTCTTCCAAATCTGACCATTTACATCCCCCACAAAGAGAGTTAATGGAACAGGTTTGGAGGAGCCCACCTGAGGAAAAAATAGGGATCTGGAACAACAAAAAAAGTTGCGCAACCGTAGCTGCAAATGCAGGAGACCCACTAGCTATCGGTGTATGACAACGTCTCATGCGAGTAATGTAGAAAAGGGTTAGGCAAGGACAATCCTCGTAGTAAGGCATTAATGTTTATAAAATCCTCAAGGATTCCGATTTTATTAATATAATGCCATCTTTAACTTCTCCAATATAAGGTGTGAAACTTTGATTCTAGCGTTGTACTTGAGTTCGATAACAATTTTACTGACATGACCTAAAACCAGTTTGATTGCCAACTTTGTTTTACAACTCAATTAGTTCGAACCAAGACAACTAATAGTGGGATACATTGTAGAATTCTCAATATCATCAATACAAAACTATTCTAGAGTCTGTTATCATGAGGTATTACATTATTTCTTCAAGATGCCACACTAGGCAGCGCATTGATATCCCAAAACCAGTGTTTCCAACATCCACTTGAGCACTTAACTAGGTGATTTTTTTGTAGAGTCCATGTTGATTATATTCAGATTTGATTATCAAACTGATCACTAAAGTAAACTAAATTCCAAAATCCAATATCTAGCAGCATTTGTGTGGTTAAAATACCAACTTTGCTTGGAAGACATTTTTTCCCTCAAATAGTACATGTGGAGAGGTGATATTCGAGTCCAGTCTTTCCAACATCCATTTAAACAATTATAGGTGATTTTTGTGAAACCTATGTGAGTTTATCGTGGTTCCCCATGCCAAAGATGGAAAACACGATTGTAATGTCACAATGATAACTCCAGATCACAGCCTTCATGCTCTTCAATGCATCAAACAAGAAATGATCAAATTAGTTCCATCAGTCACTGCTTTTACCTTACATTTCATTTCTACGGTTATTTACATAAATTAAAGAAAGTTTACAGATTATTGAATAGTTTGCAGAGCTACTTGTATAGAACATGGAGGAAATTGCACCAGAAACTAGGAACTGATCATCTCGATTGATTGTCAGATAGCTGTTGCTTAAGATCCTTCAGAGCATCAACAACTAGCGGATCTAGATTATGTTTAAGAAGTTTCCCTTGGAATGAAGTAGACCTGTAGAAACCACCACATGAAAAACTGGGAATCTCCTTCCATGTAAATTCTCTAGATACAAACCTTGAATTCTAACTAAGAAAATATATGAGAGGAAAGTGATGAAATTCAGAGTATTACTTGTACAATATATGTGGCTTCTTCCATATTCAACAAGAAAAGCAGTAACAATTTATCAGTCACTAGGGAATACACTTGGGCAAATGTTTGTCTTGTTGGTGTATATATATGTGATCATGCTAGTTGATGAATTGGCTCTCACTTTCATTGATCCTACTTTTGATTCATGTAAAACACACTCTCAAAGAATTTCTTAGGTGGAAGCAGAAAACTTTCACATTGTATCAAATAACATTCAATATTTCCATGTCTCCCATACAAAATTATGGTCGATCCTTCCATGCTAGATTTATTTCATTTATAGCTGAAGCATTAATCTCTTGATGAATTCTTATTTCCCTTCAGCAGTTCTGGTGGCTGGATGGGCATTATGACTAGTAGAAATGCCATAATCCTTAAGATATGTAAGGTGAATGTTGACAATTATTAATTTCTGGTGAATTAATAGAATAGAAGCTATAAAGCAACGCTTTATGGTGAGAACAATAAGAGACCAGTTGAGAAAAATAATCTGCAATTTGCAAGGCTGAGCAATTACATGCCCTTTGGCAGAGCACTCACTATCTCAAACTATGGAGGGCGTCAACACGCAATCAAAATTAGCATATAAAAAAGGTATGTAACCTCTTTTTCACTAGCTGCTTTTGAGAAAGAAAAATGGGTCTTTATGGATCTGTATGGATAGGCAGGTGGTGTTTATGTGCATGTTTGTATGTATGGGTTGAAGTAGGGTCGATCTCAACTGCCCATAAGGCTGGGCATTGGACTGGGTTCGATCTGCACCAGTTGCCGGGTTTGGCCGGGCTGGCATAGCATATTAAAAGACTCAATCAATGTTACTACCAATTTTGAAGCCCTATTTCCTTCCAAATTGACATAGCTTATGGATCAATATAGGTTGCTGCCTTTTACCTTATATTATTGAGATGAATTTTTTTATATTACCTTCATAATTAATGGTTCTAGAGCTTTAATTAATTGGAGGTTTAGATTTCATCTGGACGGTTAACGGATCTCTACGTTCAAAATGACTCCAAACCCATGATCCAAGACGCCGAAATGAAGGTCCTGCCTACTCCATGGATACAAGAGCAAAACATGGATACAAATTTGGATCTGTTTTGATGTTTGAAAGTTGAAACATTGCCTGAAAAGTCATGCGTAAAAAAGATTAAGCTCTACAAGTCGAGATTCATGCACGGTTTAAATGGTCATCTCCACACTTTTCTATGCCGACCTCGAAATGAGCTCTTGGAGCAAAGATTGAACCAACAAAACAAATGTTGTTGGAAACTAGCTTTGGAATAGGTAGTATGACCGCAGCTCAGAGCTTTATTAGTAGCTGCATAAACCTTGAATTAGATATTGGTAGGGGCGCGCCAGGCCCGAACAGTAGTGCAACGCAAGGGCGACACTTGAGGAGGCCCCGGTAGCAAGCTACCGGTGGTGGCCAACCTCCCCCACAAAAAATTAATTTAATATCGTGTGGTCACATGGACCACGTATCAGATATTAAACTGATAAGAACAGATACTACACTTGATCTTAGCCAAAAGGCCGAGAAAGGTATGAGTTCCACTGTCCTCCTTCCTCTCCTTTTATAGTCATCCCACTGGCCTTCACCACCCAAATCTTTCGATACAGGACTAAAGAAACGAATCCCTTTGGATGAAACTCGGTGCCCAAAATTGGGTTTGGATCTTCGATTCTTTTTGGATTTCTTTCTAATTTAGCTTGCAGATAATGGGATTCATTCATGAAGTTCGTAGCTAAGTGGGAAACACATTTAGTTTAAAAACTCCATAATTTGTATTCATCAAGCTAATAACTAATTGGGAAACTCACTTATTTACTTAGTGAATGTCTTGATCAATAGGAAGTCTCATCTGTAATGAACCGAGAGATTGCTCAGATTAGATGAATGGAGCAAAGCAGTGGCGGAGCCAGCGTGGGGCAGGTGTGGGCGCTTGCCCACGCCAGCCCAAAAATTTTCAAACATTTGTTTGCTCCGCTCCTTGGAATATCCTGCGCCCAAAACAGTGTTCTCTATGTCTGTTTTTGAGGTTTGATGGAAAGCCCCAGCCACAATTTCCTGGTGCTGCGCCTTCGTGGAGGGAGGCATAGTTGTAGGGAATAAAGACGATAAAGGAGCAAACAAAAGACCCTCTCTCCCCCAAATAAGACCTGCACTAAAATAGAATGTTGAATAATTTACCGTTGGCCATGCTCTCACATACCATCAACCTGCGCTCAAAATATGTTAAAAATCTTTGGTTTCACCTGCGCCCAAAATATTTTCAAAAGCCTTACTGCCCTGCCCACGCCAGCCCAAAATATCTTGCCCCCGCCAGCCAATTTTTCTGGCTCCGCCACTGGAGCAAAGCCAATTGAGCCGGTTGAATGTTCGTATTTCATTATAAAATGATATTTTAGCTAAAAAAACAAGTGGAAACCACAAGCCACATTATTTTTTACTGAAATCCACTAAGCGGCAATGATGCAGTTCTCTATGCAAAGCCAACCCATTTCCTTCATAATCACTGAAGTTTTCATAAGCCTACGATGGTGGAAAAACCTCTATATAATTGCTGCAAGGCTATGTTTTTCATAGGCTCACACATAAAATCGGGATCAGGATACCTCTACAATGCAGAGCTTCCACATAAAGCAGATAGCAATCTGAATCTGTTTGCTTCATATCCGCAATGGGCCAATCATTTCTGTTGGCCCATATAAATTAAAAGAAGAGATTTCCACAAATTATTTTGAATAGACAAAGCATTTTCTTGAGTTCATGAACATGTGGATGGAACCTAGATATATATAAAATAACATCTAAACTAAGAAAAACAATACATGTCAACTAGAACCTTCATTAACATGATTTAGACGGGCTTCATTAAGGAAGTTCAATAAAGAATAAAGCTGCCATTTGGAGAGGGAACTCTTACAATCCGAACTACTTGGTGCTCTGGATCTACATTGGCTGCCCATTTGAACAGTTCTAATTAGGTTTATAAATAAGACAAAATATGCAAGACCAACATAGTCACAGCAAGAACTTTCAAATGGGCCAACATAGGTCCTGATCCGAGCTATTAAATCTGATTCTTGCACCAGATACTAGATCTGATTTTAGAGGCTAAAATGAGAAAGGAACGCAGCATTGATTATTGCCCGCTACAGGACCCTTTCCCATCTAATTGATTTTATCTCAGTACAAAAGCACACAAGATCCAACCTCAACACATGAAGCAAAAGGCATATGAGGCAATGTCTTGGAGAGCATTACATCGACATATGGACAAAGCAGCATCAAGTAGATAGTCCTTAAGATGAAAGCAGCTGGAAAACACCCACGAAAAGCGATCTTATGATCTTTCAGTGGCCACGATGAGAAGACATGAGCAAAATGAAATTCTCAAAGGCAGCAGGAGCAGGGGCTTGTAGGTGGCCAGTTCTCATTTCAAATCCACATGGTCTCAACTCGTTGTGCTGCAAAAAGGAGGTCATCAACATCAAACTGATGTGCGGTAGGAGCGGCACTGGAAAGCAGACCTATATGCTATAAGGACGAGAGGTTGGGTCAGAACTTCGGCGCTCTTCTAGGTGGTAGGATAAAATACTCCTCCTATTCACTCAGAAAGATATTAACAAAGCAAGTCCGTTAAAAGTATCTAAGTTTCTCAACTCTAAGCAAAGAATACCCAAGTTTCTCAATTCTAAGCAAAGAATACCCAGTTCCATTTTTCCCCACCTCAAATCAAGCTAGAGTTGCAAATGATTCATCGAAATAATGAGTCACCCATTCCATTGAAGTAGACACATCTAAGATCACCAAATGCTCGAGAGAAGTTTTTACAGAAAATGTTAGGAAGCACCGGGGCCTCTCTTTTGTTTACAATTGTTATTGAAATTTTATCAAAAAGGTTAAAATTTGAAGTTTTCAAAGGTAGAGCGAAGGTTCCTAGTCGCATTGCACATACTATTTGTTGTTTGGAAATCTTTTATGCAGATGATATGGTGTTATTTTCTGGCACCAATGGCAATCAATTACTCAACTAAAACTTGTATTGTTTGAGTTTACCTACTGTGCATGGAAGATAATCAATCCTTCTAAATCTGTATTGATTCCTTTCCATGTGCAGGACGAGAAGCTCGATATCATTTCTAATAACTTTGTTTGGCAGCCTTCTACTCTCCCTACTGTATATATGGGGGTTCCACGGGACATCACAACTTATAGCAGAGCCCTCACGGCACAAGTAGCTATTCAGTCTCTATTGTCTTGATGTCTTCCCCAGTGGTCTAAATTCACAAGGAGCACGTTGGGGGAATTTTAAATCGACAGTGTGTCATCAAGTCGGTGGCAGAAATTAGTTTATATGAAAGCAGAAAGTACTTCGAAATTTAGATTTTTTTTTTATTCCTCTACTAACGTGTGTGGAATGTCTGCAGTTTTTTATATATTTGCGTGTCATCTTTTCGTACACAACAAATGAACTTGGTAGGAACGGCGAAGCTATCTTTGAAGTTTCAAAAATTTTGTAATTTATATAAATAATATATATATATATATATATCCTTTAAAATGTATGAAAAATGTAAGTAAAGTCCACAACATTTGCAAAACTTTTAATAGGCCTCCCTCTTTTTCTTTTGTTTGGGTTCCTCCCCTGCTTGATAATGATAGTACTGGTTTTAAATTCTTTGTCTTTAAAATCCTATAATCTTGTAGTTTTAAAAATGATCTTTTTTTTTTTACTAGTAACCCGTAACAATTTGGGCAATCCCGTAGAGTTCTCCAATTTTTGGGAAGTTCGAGGCATTTAACATACTGAAATATTCGTTCGTAAATTTATGTTTATCTCCAAATACACTTTGTCGTTATGTAAATATTTATAAATGCTCCAAATTTTGGGCTTCGACCATTTTGAGCTTAATAGATAAATCAAACAAACAATTAGTTTGATTGCGAAACTTGTCATCAAATATTTGCTCCATATGGTAACAAAGAAAATGTTAGAGAGAGAGATTCAGATCTGGATCCAATACTGGTCAGTCTCTAGCTTCGAATTTTATTCACAATCGAGCAGAGATGAATGGTGTTAGGTCCGGGTCCTGGTGTTGTCCCAGCTATGACTACGAGGCCTGAGGATGCCACATGGCTGAGCTGGGTGGTAGCCCACTGGGCCGGTCTGGTTATCTGGATCTCTAGAATCGGGAGAAAGTGAGAGGGAGGGAGGAAGGAATCGCAGGCTATAAAGTTGGAGAGATCAATTCCTTTTCGCCTGTGTTTGCAGAAGGAATCAAGGAATGATTGTTTATTCCCGTTCTTTTGGGGATCTCATGGCCTCGAGTATAGTTGGTGGGATTTCTAGCTCTCGTCTATGCAGGGTAAGTATCGAGACGACCTTTTCTTCGTTTCTTCTTGGATACATTGGACGCTCGATTCGGCGAAACGACCCATCCCCTGGTCCTTGAATCTGTGTTCTTGATGTTCACTCTTTTTGCGCTTGCTTTATTACAAGGTTCATAAGATTAATCTAATTTGCGGCCGCTTATGTGAAATGGGTATCTGAAAATTTTGAAGGAAAGTGGCAGATTTCCAATTAAGAATATGTGCGGGACTTAAGTAATTTCTCTGCACAAATTCGTTTCGCGTTTGCTATCCACGGTATATGTTTTTCTTTGCTGGCTTCTATGTTTTCCCTTTTATATTTGAGAGTTGGTTTTTTCACTTGTGTCGGTTGTACAGTCCATAATATGTTTTAGCAGCTAGACACGACACTGTTTCGTCCTTTGATCTGGAGAAGGCTTATGGCTGTGTTTGAGGATGAACGAAGTATTTTCTCATTCAACGATCATGTTTGTCCTTCCTTTTGTCTAATAAAATTTCATTAGTTCGAATTTTTAGTTCTGACGTATTTTTGCCGTACGTATATACGTACATATGTATGTATTTATGAATATTAAGATAACAATGATGCACATACGAACAAGCATCTATCAATTTGCTGACTAGATTTTCATATCGACATTGTTCCTCCAAGCAAGTTATTACTTGCAAATAAGCAATTTTCTTTTTTTTTTTGGTTTATGTTGTTGATGGAGCTGCTGTCCTCCAAAAATTGAATGTTGTAGTTATATACTCTTTCTTTTCATGAATTTTAATTGTTAAACATCTTTCAGAATGTCTGATGTAAATTCGTGGCTGAGCTTCCAAAGAAAATCTCTACTAGCTGCACTAATAACAATAAGTATATCAGAAAAACAGGAAACAATGAGAAAAAACAAGCAATGGGGATAAGCAATTTATGTGGAAAGCTGAGGAACTCATACTGTACCAAATTGGACTATTTTTTATAATACAATCACAACCTATTTATAGATGGAAAAATATATATTAGAAAGATAAACTTCTAATACTGATTATGCAGAGTAAGACAAATATTAACCCGGTAACTGCTAATCAAGACAGTTCACAAGAACCAAAAAAGTTCTTAATCTAAAAAAGCAATTCTCAATCTAGTAAAACTATTTCTAAATAAACAATAATATTTATCCGGCTATTGTATAATTTATTCTCCTGCATCTAAGTCAAAAAAGGTTTTGTCAAGTTACTTTGTTCTGTTCGGCCAGTCACTGTCCGAGTGTACCCTATGCTCATTGTCTGCTTCATTTACCTGGAATCATCTGTAACTTAGTTGATGGTCTGATTGAATTTCTGCAACTGTCGTGAACTTTTTTTCTCTGGTTGTGAGTTGTAACTTACTGTTCTGTTGTTTGTTCTTTATCCAGTGATCTAGGCTTGTTCCTTGGTACAGCAAGAAGGCCATTATGTCAACCACACAACGAGAGAATGGTTCAAGTAGTCCTTCAACTGTGTACCCTTCCAACCGAATACGGCACCGCAAGCGCTCAAGTGAGGTCAGCTATAATGCTCATGCATGGTGATTGTATGTGTTTTCCTCCCTTTATAGTTATATTAGTTTGGGAATCTTAATTCTGCCACCTTTGATATATTCTGCTGTACTGAAGTGCATTCTCAGTTTGACATTTTTCACGAGCATGTGTCATTTCTTTGTTGGAATTGAACAGTTTATGTTCTTGCTTGCCATTTAAAACCCATAAAAGGTTTTTGTGTGACTATAATGTGTATATATGTCCTAGCCGCACCTGCACGCATGTTTTTTGGAAAATGCAGAATATGCATCTGCAATCACACTCATACCCCCGCACCTATGCGACATGGTTGACGATCAGTTCCATAAATTTGTGGATGTACTATTTACTCTAGCTTCATATGAAACTTGTTTGTTGTTTCTGGTGGTTTTGTCATTTGTGAATCCCCATGCATTAATGTTGACCTCATTAGTGGTTGCAGTGGTAGCTGTGCCACGGTGCCACCCATTGTTGTTTAGAACATTGTTCTTATAATCAACTGGTGAATTCAGGTCTTCCATGAGGCAGAAAAAACAAATGGTGGCCATTTGCTTGTTGACGACCAAAACAAGTATAAGTCCATGCGGACGCGTGCATGGTCAACTGTCTGGATGCTCGGTGCATTTGCTTTTGTCATTTATATGGGACATCTCTATATTTGGGCAATGGTCATAGCCATCCAAGTCTTTATGGTTAGGGAAGTTTTCAACTTAGCAAGAAAGGCTCATGAAGATAGACATCTTCCTGGATTTAGAATTCTGAATTGGTGAGTATTTGGTGTTCTGTATAGGTTTAAAATTACCTGTTGTTTTGTTTGCTATTTATTTATATGTTAACATATGCTGGTTCATCCTCTAATAGGAACATTTATGCGTATAAAATGTATCTTTTTGTTTCTTTTTCAGGCATTTCTTTTTCACAACAATGATATTTGTCTATGGCTATTTTCTTCAGCGGCAGCTTGTGAACACTGTACTCTCAGATAAATTCTTATATCGGCTTGTCAGCAACTTTATCAAATATCGGCTATTTATATGCTATTTCTTGTACATCTCAGGCAGGTTATTCTACTCTTCTGTAGTTATTTTTTACCTTACAGATGAAGTTTCATGCTTTTTTTCCCATTTTCTGCCTTTATTTTTCTTTCTCAAAGTGTACTTATGTTTCAGAAATTTTTGAATCAGCAAACATTCATGTTCATGACAACAATTTGTATGATGAACATGTGTGTGCTGTGTAGACAATGAATTTGTTGTTCTATACTTCTATTTGCTTTACCATTTGATTTCTGTAAAGTGTTTTTTTCTGGCTGCTTGTGATGCATATGGATGGTGTTCATTATAAAGAGGCTGCCATTCTGCTTCAGTCTTTCGGATGTCCTGTTTAATCAATGCTGCATAACTTCATTATTTTTTCTCCACAACATTTTCAGGATTTGTATGGTTCATACTTACTCTAAAGATGAAGATGTACAAGTATCAATTTGGCCAGTTTGCATGGACACACATGATTCTCCTTGTTGTGTTCACCCAATCTGCATTTATTGTAGCAAACATATTTGAAGGGATTTTCTGGTAACTGTTTTCAACCTTTTGTATATCTATTTCTGCCACTTGTAACGTCCTTTAGCAACTTGAATGGTTTGTTTTATCTACAGCATCTTTTAGAGTTGCAGTTTTTTTTGCGTTAGACTTTCTTGGTCATTTTATTTCTTTACATTATAGGGACCCATGATTGAGATGCTCTTTCCTGTGGAATGCTTGTATATTATATACTGTTTGCAGTGTTGCACAAGTTATGAAGTTATTCAGCCATTTCTCCTTCTGTAGTCATGATAATCTAGTAAAACTTTCCTAGTTCTTGTTTTGTGAAGAATTTTCTACTTCTGTACTTATGGGGACCTGGAACAAAAAGGGAAATTTGTTCTGGATCAGATACTGTATTCTTTCTGGATTAGTTTTTTACTTTTTTAATTTTGGATAGACAATCGCCATTTGCAATTTTTAGTTTTTTTTCACAATTCCTTGCCCAAATATGTACTGACTTGGAGCTCATAGGATTGACTGAACATGGTGATTGTGTGCATGAACATAATATTTGATGAAGTCCTACTTTTTGCTTCTTTATGATGCATGCGATTAAAAAAATAATGTGTTGTTGCTGTTTGGGAACTTAACTATTCTATTTAACAGAAAAGTCTTTCAGAACTTGACCAGGGTAGATTCACTATGAAGCAATTCTCATCGTCTTTGAGTTGTATATGACCAGAGGTGGATAACAATGTCTGTCCATGACATTTTTATTCTGGATGCTGAAAGTAGGAATTTGTGTCATGTGTTATGACAATTCTCATTGTATTGCAATTTGCACATGCATCTGATGATTTTTTCCATTATATTCTACTTTGATAACGGAAAACAATCCTAACCGCAAATGGCATATTCATCTAGATTTTGGTGGTGCATTTGCATTTGGGGGCTCATTTTCTGGGTTACTGTCAATTAATTGTTTTCTATGTATCTGAGTTTTTATTTGAACTGAGGGCCTGGGTTACTGTCAATTAATTGTTTTCTTTGTATTCGTGTTTTTATTTGAACTGAGGTCATTTTAGAAGTTCTTCTGGAGCATTGATTAGTCTTACTTGATCATTTAGTTCGTGAATCTATTACTTTCTCTGCAACATTGCATTATATTTGCTTGTTAGCAGTTTTCAGTTATTGCATGATGTCAGCGAACCCCTGAACTTGAGTTACATTCTCTGCAGGTTTCTTCTGCCTGCCTTTCTTATTGTTATCAATGACATTGCTGCTTATATTTTTGGCTTCTTCTTTGGCCGAACACCTTTGATCAAGTTATCCCCAAAGAAAACTTGGGAAGGCTTCATCGGGGCATCTGTGACAACCATAATATCAGCGTTCTTGGTGAGCTTTTCCTGTTTTTTTCCACTGATAACTTGGTTTTGAAATGCTGGGCTTCATGCATCCCTCTTTGTAGCAGAAAATATCTTGTAATCTCTGGAGGCCTTCAGTTGACAGCTGTCTGATTATGTTACCAAAAGAAAAAATTGGTACACGTTGGGCATGCACATAGAATTGCTCAATTGTTAATACACGTATATAATATGTTACATGATAACACTTCACTGACAGATGGTTAAGATGGGTGGTATACATATATCTGGCTGAGGCACAGTAAGAGATTCCTAGTTATATCCTAATGTATCTCTTTGTTTCTGTGTAGTTAGCAAACTTTTTGGGACGTTTTCAATGGCTAACTTGTCCAAGGAAGGCAAGCACTGATTATCTTTTAACTTTTCTTAAAAGATTCTGTTTGTTGGGCTCTTAATGATATTATGAATGTTTGCAGGATCTATCTACAGGGTGGCTCCACTGTGATCCTGGTCCTTTATTCAAGCCTAAATATTACTCTCTTGGAATGCTGCCTTCCTGGGTGAGCAACTGAAAGTTGTTTGTTTGCTATGTTTGTCTCTGGTTCTATTCATGATTCATGAAGCAACTGAAATTTTCTAGTGAAGGTAGTGTCTTGTTGCACCTGCTGAGTTTAATATTTTCATGGTCAGTTCATTATCACATCAAATGAAGTGGTCCTTAAAAGGTGTTTGATATCACTGTCATGAAGAGGCTGATCTGCCCCTATCCAATACTATTGGTTTATGTGCCTTTTGTATCTTTTGATGTAGTATGGTTGTCCACGAGTAGTAGTTTCCTTTAGCCTTCTTTTTGAGGGATGATAGTGGTGGGTTTCATGCATCTGTTGTTCGTCGTTCCCCTGTTCGCAGTTTTCTCATTCGATACAGTGTTAGCCCCAGTTCTATCATTGTCTGCCTCTTCTCTGATGATACACGATCTTTTTATCTAAAAGGATTCTTGCTGCTGATGCTAAGCACCATGTATCGTTTCTTTTCTTTCTGCAGTTCCCTTGGAATGAGATCATGGTATTGCCTGTGCAGTGGCATGCTTTAGCACTTGCCCTATTTGCATCAAGCATAGCACCTTTTGGCGGTTTCTTCGCTAGTGGTTTCAAAAGGGCCTTTAAGATCAAGGTAAGGTATTCTGCTACATCCTGTCAATTGAATGTTAAGTACCATCTCTATTATGAATTGTGTGAACTTTGAACTACATCCTTTGTTGCAGGACTTCGGTGACAGTATTCCTGGGCATGGTGGCATGACTGATCGCATGGATTGTCAAGTAAGTCGTTTGTCATTAATTGTTGATGACGCTACTGCCAAGTGCCAAACTCTTATCTTTTGAGCTAATGCATTTCTTTTTTTCTCTTGAAATCCCTGCAGATGGTGATGGCGGTGTTCTCTTACATCTATTATCAGTCGTTCATTGTGCCTCATAGCAATACTGTTGATACTATCCTTCAACATGTACGTGCATTAGCATGTATTATATTATAGGAAACTGTTTTTTGTAATAATTGGTGCCTTCAGTCTTAGAATGCTAATTGTTGTTCTGTTCTCCAGATCTTGGGCAACCTCTCAATCGAGGATCAAATCAACCTATATAGGCAACTTGGGGATATTTTGCTGGCGTCCCAACAAAATGATTCTTACAGCTTCCCCCTGTAACGTAGATCTTTATTTTGTATGTGTGGTTTCTGTACAAGATTTCTTCTGTTTTTTGCCTATATGGAAAAGTTGAGCAGCTTTAGCTAAGTTTCTTTGTGTTCGCTCTCTCTCTCTCTCTCGCTTGATATGACGGAGTGTTTTGCTTTTTAGTCTACTTCTTTTCTGAAATGTGTGTGCAACGCTAACCGTTGAGCTCCTACGGGTTCTCCTCTCCGGCCCCAAAGGCAAAATAACGAGTACGATCTAATAATTGATTTGTTTAAAATCTGTCGACCGCCTTAGTCATGAACCTTTGTCTATGGAATTTTTTGGAAACCGACATCTTGTGAATAATCTTGACTCCTCCCTACTATAATCAGAATGGACACAAAAATCACATGAAAAGCAATCAATGTAAACCACTGCAGTTGAATCGGGAGAGTCGGGCCAACCTTGACTCGGGCGATTTCCGAGTCAGATAGGTGAGTTTGGCAATTATGATGGAAACAGGTTGCTGGCATCCCTTGACCAATCTAACTCAACTTCCTTTTTCTAATGGCAGGCATATCTGCCAGTATTCCCAGTTGATCCGCCTCTGTAAAGTGTAATGAAAGATCTAGGGGAGCGATAACACAAGTTTGCTTCCATCCGTGCTCTTAAAGGCATGATTGGTGTTATATCCTGAAACAACTATGCAAAAAGTTAGGCCAGCAACCTTTTGTTTCGAAGGAATGAACTGTACACAAAAAACAATTTACGAAATAATAAGAAAAAGATGGGCTCCTTCTCAAATGGGTATTGCATAGTTGGTCGGACAAGCAGTCACATGGAAGGCATGTTGTTGGTTCGATTTGGGTACTATAATCCTTTAAATTAAAGGTGAATCGTATTCAAGCCGTTTTTTATCTGGGCAATAAGTTGTTAACCTCATGCTAAAAATCTCCCATTATGAACGATTTTTGTTGTATTCAGTAATGCAGATAAATGGAAAAAGGCAGAATCATGGACATGTAACATTGTTTGCCAGAGATGCTCGAAAAACAAGAAGTGGGTATGATTTCTTCCACATGGTGGCCTCTCAAGCTCCAGAGTGCCATGAAACGATCGGTTCCATTTCTAAAGCATTTCTTCACAGGTAGTCGAATTGCACCCTGTCATGAGACTTCTCGTTCACGCCTTAGATGGACTATTCCGATATTCTCAAACACGCTCTACGTTGATTCTTCACATAAGAAGTCTGGGAATTAAGCTGGGATGTCTGCGCCGCAAAGCATCAACTGAGAATCCTGATTTTTGCTTCTACAAATTTTTCACTACAGGACCTATGCACCCTGAGGAACTTTTTGGCCAAACACTCCGTAAGGTGGTGTTTGATAGCCTCGGAACTCGGATCTGAGGATGATATGAAGTCCATCTGCAATAGTTTATACGTAAGTTGTAACTAGAAAGGCCACTCATATGTAGGTATGTATATTTTACAAGGTGTCTAGCCAGGTTTATGTGTGGCTACTAAAAATAGTGAACCCATTGCTTGGATCAATGGTGGATTTCGAGCCGCATGGATTTGAGATCCGCTCCAATTGCATTCCAAAAGGTTCATTCAGCCTGACTTTTTACATCACCGATTCAAACCTTGAAGATCATTTGGTTGCTAGTTCAGGGACTTCCTTTTCTCTTCTCTCCACAGAAAGGCAAGAAGTTGCCCAGGACTGCCTGGTTTCTTGCTCGGGAGAAAACCATTTGCAGCTTAATTGTTTGAACACAGGTTCACCGATCTGCAGTTCTAAAAGGAATCTTCTATACATCATTCTCCACAATGCTTCATGTGGCTATTAAGCTCTAGTAGTGTGGCGTATATTTCATTAATCTTGGGATGGCTTGGGCTTTCACTAACGAAACAATGAACCTTGTTTCCAACCTCAATCCAACTAAATCCTGGCTGCTTGATGACATTCATGTTCTTCATTAAGCGCCTAAAATTGCCAGCCATGTCCCACCTTCCACTTGCTGCATATATATTAGAAAGCACAACGAAGGCTTCGGAGTTGCAAGACTCCATTTCAAGAACCTTTTCTGCTGCCAATGAAGCAAATTCTGCGTTGCCATGAACCCTGCAAGCACCAAGAAGAGTTCTCCACAAGGACACGTGTTGGTGCTTGACATCAATTTGTCTGATAAATTTATCTGCTAGACCAAGCTGGCCAGAGCGTGCCAAGAGGTTAACAGTACAGAGTAAGTGCTCCATCTGCGGCTCAATCCCATAATGAGAAATCATCTTCTCGAACAACGTAAGGCCTTCGTGGAGTAACCCCGCATGCCTACATGCGGACAACAATGAGATGAATGTAATAGAATCTGGGGTGACTCCGTTCTTTTGCATTTTCTCAAAGGTCGCGAGAGCTTCACAGCCTCTACCCTGTTTACAGTAACCACTTATCAGAGAGTTCCAGGACACAATGTCGGGCTCCCTTATGGTCTTAAACGTCGTCTCTGCGTCTTCCATACGACCGCACTCTGAGAAAAAACTAAGCATTGAATTCTGCACTTCAACTCTTGATGCAAAACCCAGTTTCAGCACTAAAGAGAGCAGCATGTTCCCCTGCATCAAAGTTGCTAAATTCCCACAGCAATCGAAAGCTGTCATAAAGGTGACCTGATTTGGTCGGACTCCAGCACTCGTGCCTCTCATCATGTCAGAGAAAAGCTGCAGTGCTTCTTCTTCACGCCCCTGCTGTGCGCAACCAGAGATCATTGCCGTCCAGGAGACAACGTTCTTCCCCGTCATTGTCTGGAACACCATCTTCGATTCATGAAGTCTTCCCGACCTAGCGTACATGGTGATCAGTGCGTTCATCACTGACAGTGACGAGATGATTCCGGTGTTTATAGCATAAGCATGCAGCTGGTCACCGGCGTACACTTTTTCCAAGCAATAAGCTGAAGAAATCAGTGCTGCCAACGTATAAGAATCAGCTCCATCACCGACGGCTATCATTTCCTTGAAGAAACGTATTGCTTCTACGTCTCTGCTGTTCTTGACAAGACCGCAAATGATTGAATTCCAGCAGATAACATCTCTTTCAGGCGTTTCCTCGAACACCAACAATGCGTCCTCGATGCTTCCGCATTCGCAATACAGCTTGATAATGGCAGTCTGTATATAGAGATTAGGCAGACGGCTGAGCTTCAACGAGTGGGCGTGAATTGATCGACCTAATCCTAGTGCCCGCATGCTCGCGCACGAGCGCAATGCGCTCGACAAGCCGAACTCGTCAAGCTTGTCATCGGTCGAGCACATCCGGTAGAAAATGCCAATAGCTCCGTGATGTTGATTATTCTGTTCATAAGCGGAAACCATGGTGTTGAGAGTGACGCGGTCCTTGTCTGCCATCTTACTGAAGATGGTCTCCGCGGCTTCGATGCTGCCCGCTTTCGAGTACATTGCGATGAGGGCATTTGCCACCAATGTGTTCGAAGAGCGACTTGTCTTGATGCAGAGAGCGTGCAGCTGCTCGCCGTGCTCATGTCGCGAAGAAGAACCGGTGGAAGCGCGGATCAGAGACGCAAGGGCTGTGGTGTTCGGAAAACTTGTGTCCGCCGTCAAAGATGGCAGGAGGAGGCGAAGCGCGGGCATGGCTGCGCTTCGTTGAAGAATTTCATCAGACACTTGGTGCCGATGGCTGCCAGCAGACGTGCAGCTAAAGAAATGGAGCCTGTAGCTTCCTGTTGGAGCCCATTTCATGGCTATGGCGGAAATGGTGCTTCTTTCCCCCTCACTGCCATGGCTGGTTTTTGTGCTCGGAATCAAGCACAGCTCTCGAAAGCTTTCAGGATCAGGTTCAGCTCAGATTTGTATCTCAATAAAATTTGGTTATGTAATTAGACTTGGATCCAAACTCAAACTCAAATCCTATTATCCAAAAGCGCAATTCAAATCCTAAATCTTAAACATGATTTCTGCCTCCATGGGAGTTGCGGCCAAAACTTGTCGATGTCTCAATTTTGAACAGGAATCTTTCTGAGAAGTCTGTATCGATACACATATCTTTCAAAGCATGAAACTCAATTTTATGTTAATTTGATAAATAGTTTTTTCTTCAATCAGCCCTTAGAATTCTTATCTTAAATACCAGTAAATATTGAATTATATTCTTAAAATATTTTGAAGTTGGAAAAAACTTCAAACTGAAATTTGTGAAAATAAATTCAAGGGTGTCCAGTAAAATCAACAAAAATGTCCTAGCATAAGAATCTTTGATTGATTAAACACAATATGAGTGGGATCCTTATAGAGATTTTTATGAACTATAAGCTTAAAGGCTTTTTTGGTAGAGAAAAAATTATTAGAAGAGACTAAGATTTTTCTTTGCCTATTACATTTGAAATTGTCTTTATAATTTTGTTTTCATATAAGATAATTTCCAATCATAGAAGGTCTTAAACTTTGTTGCGGAATTTACTAATTATTTCTTTTTGCCACATCAAAAAATAGTTCTTCAAAAAGTCCAAAAAAATTGATGAACTAAAAATCCTCTATTCTAGAGTTTTCTTCAATAACTTGTCTGATTATGGCCCTATATGATAGAATACTTCAACTGTAAAAAAGTGTTCATATCCATTTTCAGCCATTTGGGCAATGGGTTAAGATTTTAACTTTAATTTTTGTATACATTTAAAATAAATATTCTAAAAAATTTGAACTTTTTTTCGAGGTTTTCATCACTAACTTCTTAGGAGGTGGTGCCATGTTCGTTTCATAGGGTTGTTGTTAGCTTGATGGCATTGAGGGATGTTGGTATAGCGACCATAATGAAGCCCATTCGGATCAGATATACCATTAATCGTATCTATTTTTTTAGACATTCATATATTAGAAATTAGAATTCAAATATGAACAAGAAAAGTTATATCCAAATTTGAATCTAATTTTTACACTCATATCCAAATCCATGTCCAAATTTTGAACCAAATTTGACCCGTTTTCAAACTGTAAAACCATTGGATATAGGGTATTTATTTGAAACTAAATTTGATTCGAATTCAATCGAAATTTGTTTTTGCATATTCGAGTTTAAGTCTGAATCCGATCAAATGTCATTTCTTAAAACTGGATCCTATCCAATTTATTGATCGGATATTAAAAATTTTTCATGTCTGATTGATTTTTCTTTTAGAATGGTTCAATCAAATATTCAATCCGAGTCGGATAAACTGACATCCTTATCTGATATTAGGTTGATGGTTTAAGTGACAGGGTGTTCCATCTCAACACCTCCCCACCCACCAAAAAAAAAAAAAAAAATCTCTCTTTCTCTCTCTCCCTCTCTTAGGGCATCTTACACCTTGGCCTATATATGCAGAACAACTTATCTACAGCAATGACATGTGATTTTTTTCTTATGTGTTATTATATTGCGTTAAAATATGGAGACCTATAACCTTTCCCAATGTACCCTGAAATGGCAAATGCATTATTTATTCTTTACTCTAGGAATTCTAGAGAGTCTATTATTTAATGTAGCTAGTTTGCTAAGAGCCTCTTACGTTGAAGAAACATGTGCCCTACGAAGAAAAGATGCTCCAATCTCATCAAATTCAGGTAAAAAAATTGTAAAGGAAGAATTTTTTTTTCCTTGGACCAAAATGCGCTTGTCGATTTATATATATATATATGTGTGTGTGAGAGGAACTTTATATATATATATATATATATATATATATATATATATATATATATATATATATATATATATATATATATATATATATATATATATATATATATATATATATATATATATATATATATATATATCCTCAAAACAGCCTTTTTTGAGGATGTCATTCAATTGCTAGGGTAAAAATTTTACAGTAGAAATGGTTGCAGCGCTTCCATAATTATTCTATGAAAGTGCATGCGCGCACACACACACACACACACCTTTCACCTAGCTAGTCAGGAGAGGACTAGGAGATCAGTATACTAAATATAAATCGAAATTTAATGTCACTTTATGCTTAAATGGAGATTAAAAATGAAGTTGATCAGAGGCTAACGCAGACATGCATAAATCAAACAAGACAATCTCTACATGCACCATGTGAATGATTAATAAATTCTACATCATGTTCTCTTCACCCTCAAACAAATTCCAGAGTTTCATGGCAGAGCTGAGCTTAGATGGGCTTGGTGCCTCGCCAAGGACATTCTGCGTGCACATCCTTTACTAATTAAATTTATTTTTGTCTGTATCTTACTCAATTTTACTGTTAAAACATCTAAGACATTCAATCCAGAACACGAACACGTGATTGGTTTCTGCTAAAACTGCAAGTGTCTGGATTGCCCCAGTTTTGTGTTCCTCTGATATCTTTTTAAATTTTTTGAATTTGATCGCCTGATGGGCATATAGCGTAAATCGGCCATTTTGGTGTGCATTGAAGCCACGTTCCAACTCAAAACCCTACCATGCTCTTTATGCGTTGTTTGGCAGCATGGACACTATATGAGTATCTCATGAATTTATCCTAAAGATTAGGCATATTAGTTCATGATGATACCGAACCACCCTTACGGGAGATGAATCTTACATACAAGTTATATATATATATATATATATATATATATATATATATATATATATATATATATATATATATATATATATATATATATATATATATATATATATATATATATATATATATGTGTGTGTGTGTGTGTGTGTGTGTGTGAATCTTACATACAAGTTGAAGCATGAGACAATCTCACCACTTGGTACCGTTGCAGTTCTGGACCTTAAGTGCAAAAGCAAAGAAAGAGGATCTTGGCTGTCGTACGGGCAATGGGATAACCCTCTGTCTCACCATGGTCATATGGATATGAGTCTGTATATGTGTAACGTTGGGCGTTGGGCCGGGTACCCGACGAGTACGCGGTACCTGTTCTAACTCGGGCCCCCAAAAAAGGCACCAGCAGTTCGGCCCAATAAGGTTTTTTTAATACAAATTTTATTAATTTTTATAGATAATTATAATATTTTATTACGATTAATTATATTTATATATTATTTTATATTAAATATATATATTTTTTAATTTAATCAGGCTGGGCTCAGGCTCGAGTTGTAAGTGTTAGGCTGGGCCCAAGCCTGGGTTTCGGGTGTCTGGCCAGCTTGAGCTCAACTCCTTATCATGTAAGACGGGGCCGAGCTTGACTCCTTATCGGGCCGGGCTGGGCGGGCCCAATGTCCAGGCTTATATATGTCGGCTCATGTTTGAATAGAAGTGCATCGTAGGGTCATACCACCTATTAAATAAATAATGGTAGGGATGTAAAGGGGTCTGATTCAATTCAGATGTACCCTTTACCAAATCCAATTTAGGAGTCAATGTTTCCAAACTGAAGTCAGATTTTTATACAAACGAAGAAAAGTCCATGCCATAGGTAAGTCTGATTTTCAGACTCACAATATGAATGGACTTTAATTTTTGCATTGCATATGAAACTAACGTTTAGATACATAACATAGTCCTAACTGCATTATGAACAAACTTTCAAAATGTGGGAATATTAGATATATGATATTTATTTGAAGTTGAGTTCAAATTTAAATTGATTCCGAAACCGATCAGACGTTTATTTAAAATCGAATCTCAATTATAATTGGAATCCAATTGGTTGTCATTTTTTAAATCTCAATCTGATATGATTTCTTAATTAGATGATATTTTATTTTTTCCTTCTATATCCAACCTATATGAAGGAATTGGATCTGACATCCAATCTCAAAGGGATCCATTTGACATCCCTAGGCATTTGAGATGTTTCAAAAGACACTTTTTTAACAAATTTTTCATACGTTTATAAAACCAATTTAAAAAAACACTAAGAGTTTTCTACAAATTCACTCAAGTTGGACCTAAGCTCACCTAGACATGGGCATCAGGCCCGCCCGGCCCGATAAGAGTTAGGCCCGAGTTGGCCCGATGCTCCATACCTGAGCTCAGCCCCGGCCCGATTAAAATAAAAAATATTTTTAAATATAAAATAAATTAATTGAATATAAATTATATTTTTAATAATAAAATATATACCATTATTAAATAAAAATAATTAAAAAAATTAAAAAAACATTTATCGGGCCGAATTAGGCCCTATCGTACCTGGGCAGGCTGGGCTGGTTGCCCAAGCTTAAGTTCACCTGTCAGTTCAGTCAGTTCAAGAAGGGACATTTTTAAATATTTTTAAATATAAAATAAATTAATTGAATATAAAATATATTTTTAATAATGTGAACACAAGACAAGTAGAGCCCCAGTCCAGTCAGTTCGAGCTCGGCTAGACTAATAAAACCTTGAGCTTGACTCTGCTCGAGCTCGAGAATAGCTCGATGGAAGCAACTCGAGCTCAACTCGGCAGTTACGTGTTCTCGAGCTTGACTCGATTAAGGCTCGACAAACTCGTTTGAATAAAATTGATATTCATTGTTATGTGTTGAGCTCGAGCTCGACTCGATTAAGGCTCGACAAACTTAATTAAGGTTCGAGCTCGACTGGAAGTTACGTGTTGAACAAGTTCTCAGCTCGATTATTTTAACGAGTCGACTCATGAACTCGAGCTCGACTCGTTAAACAAATGACCCGGCTCAAATTTGTTCACAAGCCAAACTTTAACGAGTCGAGCTTATACACCGCTAGTTAAAGCTTTTAACTCCATAAATAGGAGTTTTAATGATTTAGAGAATCCAAGACCGGTCTAACGACGAAGTGGTACACCACATAATTTTTCACTGTTGTAAATCTAATTTAGACATCAATAATGTTTGAATAGTTAAAAAAAAAAGGTGTATATATATATATATATATATATATATATATATATATATATATATATATATATATATATATATATATATATATAAAGTCAAATGCAGGCTGGATGTGGATTGCTAATCGCTAAGAGGAGAATAAATTATTCTTAAAGTCACAACAAACTGTTCTCACACCAAAAACTGTTATTAATGCTAATATAATAACTATTTAGAGCCATAATTTTAAACTTTAACAATCTTGCAGCATTTGGTGTGAGTATATATATATATATATATATATATATATATATATATATATATATATATATATATATATATATATATATATATATATATATATATATATATATATACCTAACCTTCATTTACCATAATAGGAATTATCTAGGCTAGATTTTAAGGTGATCATAAGGTGGAGATTAAGTCAGGAATATAAAAGCCAAGTAGTTTGCTACATGGCAGCTAAAAATTTGCTATTTAGGTAGGAAAAAGTTTGCTTCGTGCAGTTATTTGACAATCTTTTACGAAAAAATATATCTTTTCTTGGAAAACCAATAAAAAGGTATTTAAATTATACCCACATGGCAGCTAAAAATAATTTTTTTCCCATTATATATATATATATATATATATATATATATATATATATATATAGAGAGAGAGAGAGAGAGAGAGAGAGAGAGAGAGAGAGAGAGAGAGAGAGAGAGAACCAATGGGCTGATATCTGGTTTGGCGTTTTCATGCATTATTTGCATAAGACAATAAAGTCTTGGTGCATGATCAATCCCTATCTTAATTAATTGGATTGACAGCTTCATGCATCCGCACTATGTGCATGAAAAGGGACATTCAGTCACACACCAGCCGCAACCAATCTTGACGAAAGGCAATTATACTCTGAAAGGTGATACCTAATTTCAGATTCTTTATTATTTTTCCTTACTCGTTTACTTTCTTGACCCGTGACGACCCCGTGGCCGCCACAAGCCCTTCACTCTCTCGCCTCCACGTCACCCGTCCTTGCTGGCGGCCAAATCGTCTCGTTCCCCCACGACATCGACAGGACAGGACGGTGGGGACATGTTCCACCAACTCACTTCCTTCCTACCAAACGCGTCCATCTGTCGTATCTCGCTTGCAGTAGGTTCGAGGCAGGTGTACATGACAATTGGGATTTCATAAATGTATAAATTTTTCGATGGGTTTCGATTGAATTGTTTTTAAAAAAAATCGGATATGAAAAAAAAATTGACATTGGATTCGAATTTAAATTCAGGTTTAATTTTGAATAAATAATATTTAAATAAATACTATATATTTATTATAAATACATTTTGTAAAACAACATTACAATATAGTTTTAATTTGGTTGTTTACTTAATCTTTAAATCATATTCATAAAACATAAAACAGTTACAAAGTATTTCATTTACCAAACAGACTCTAAAAATGAGATTTGGTTTCAGGTTCACCTTTAAAGTTATAAAGTTAAGAAGTTGGTTTCAAGTGGGAATTGGATTTTGAAATGGCACGTTTTTCTTTGTTCGGGTGAGCGAGATGTATTAATCCCACCGTCCGAAAAGGCTCGAAGGCTTTCCCCCTCCTGCCCGAAGTTTTGAGCTGCATCGGTGTCAGCGATAATAATGATGCACTCTTCAACTTGGATGTCACGCCCTACTACCTTAAGACACAAAAACATAGAGCCTACGAGAATCGAACTAGAGACCTGCTTTTATACAGGCCCCTAGCTCGACCGCATTTTGTAATTTGAATACGTAATTATTGAATATGGTAAATGGTGCATTTGATTTTAATCAGTCTTTTGATAAAAGCTCACATTTTCGTTCATCTTTTTTGTGGGAATGAAAGAAAAAAAAAAAAAATTAAACTCATGATGTTGTGACTTTGTTGTATCATGAATGATGAAGGTAGAATAGATCATACTTACTATTTATCGCCTACTTTCTTTGTGATTAATCATATTATTAAACTTCACGTTATTTTCATTTTCAATCTTTATATATGTGGTCTTTTTACACAAGCCAGAGAATCTTTCTATACATTCTAGATTTTGGGAGCTATAAAGTCATTTTCTCTCTCTGTCTCTCTCTTTCTGTCCGGTTCCTCAGTAGACAATGTCGACTGTCCTCTCTCTCTCTTTTTCTCTTTTTTTTTTATAAATAAAGTTTTCCTTGGAAGACTGAAGTCCTCATTCCAATTGTGCTTTTTTCCAGTTCATACTTAAATTCATATAAAAATTGAAGACTAATCTACATTTGGTATATTTTGAAAGTAAACAAAGATCTGTATTAGTAGGAGACTAGGTCTTTTGTTACTCTCATGGAAAAGTCGATCAGACTAATTGCTTGATGCTAAAATGTACTGGAAAATTTAAAAACAATTTAATTTCTTTCATATCAAATGTACTGGAAAATCGAAATGGTTAGTTACTAGTTGATGATCATACGGGTTATTCGTCAAAAGTAACATTTTGTTACTGTTTCATGAACCAATTTAAAAAAACCAGAACCAATTTAAAAAAACCAGAGATTCATAGAACATTATTGCAAGTGTTTCCTGAATCAACTTCATTTTTTCCGAGTATGTTTTTATTACCAAATGGGCCCAAAGACTAACTTAAAATTTTTTAAATTACCATAGCGTTGCTTGCGTTATGGCTATTGACGTTTTCATCCTTCTTTCGCTTCAGCATTTCAAGTTAGTGGTTGATAGTAGTGGGTATCAAAACATTTGGGTATGTTCATTCTCCAGCCTTTTTTAGTCAATAATTTAAAGAAAAATTAACTTTTTTATTTTACTAAAGAGTGATATACTTGTTACGAAAGCTGTCAAAAAAGTGCTTAAAATGAAAGGTTACCTAGTGGCAAGTGGTAATATTAGAGTTTGCAATTGATGTTCTTTCCATCGTTCAAATCGACGGAATTTTTTTTGAGGCCCTCGTTTGACAGTTTCCAGGAAAAGTGTGATCAATTTTAAAAAAAAAATGCACATTTTTTTTTAATTTGAGCAAAAGGGTAAGCTTAGAAAGTGAAAATATTCCTAAAAACCTTCATAATCTTAATAAAATGATATGAATAAAGAAAAAAAAAACAAAGGAATGTGTCTTTTTTTTTTTCTTTTTTCATCTTACTCAAAAGAAACCATCGAGTTTGGGCCATTCTCTCGTCCCCATGGTCCTGACAAGTGCAGGCTTTTTTGCAAAGGGCCTACACTGCACGGTTGACATTGAACCAGCAACCCGTTTTGTTTTAGCTTTTGGCCCTTTGGGGCGTAATTGAAATACCTACTTCATCTTAGGCATTTTTGCTATTTTACAGAAAATATTTTTGTTGTTTTTTCATTTTAAAAGGCATTTCATTTTCGAATGTAAGGGTCTTTTGGTCATTTTAACACTGGAGTCCCCGGAGCTGAGCCGGGCTTAGGCAAGCTGTCTAATCTATGGGCTACCTCAGTGACAAAAATTGGCTGCCTTGGGACTGTTGAGGGTTGAATGAATACTAGGGACTCCGACTCAAACACGCCCTTAAAATTCATCTCTCTGCTCTTTTTTTTTTTTTTGTTCTCTTTCTTCTTCTCAATGAGATGCTAAGCAGCCGGCTTAAGTAAAAATTCCCTTTTTCTTATGTTTATACAAACCCTTCATACACTTTTTAAAAGTTTTTTTTCTTTCTTTACAACTGCCAAACACGACCAGTTACTGGACTGGGCTTGGGCTGCCAGCAAGGGTTTCGCACCTACCCAAGTCCAATACGGTTGTATAGTTAGAAGCTTCGTAAGAATGACTTTGTCTATTTCATGGCTGAGATTAGAAAGAGCTTAAAATTCTAAAGGATTTTAGCTTTATATATATATATATATATATATATATATATATATATATAGTTAATCAGATTTAGTGAAGACATTTCATTTAAATTATTAATCGTGTTAAATTTTGGCATGCAGTTGGACAACCCAATCTGAATTTTGCATCATTTGCATTTACTATTGCCCTTTCTAGCCTTGGGAATCACATTTTCACCCCTCATAGAAATTAACTTTTTAAAAAGAATTATTGGTACACTATCCAAAAAAAAAAATTAATGATGATTTTAATGTGGTTTGACCACAACTGTTTCAGAAATGCACAAAAGACCTTATGGCACACTTTCTGGCGTGCTTCGGGATGGGAACAGACCAGGAACTTGTTCACTCGTCCCCACAACGGCGTTCCAACAACATCCCGCATTTGTCCGCAAACACTGGGCCCACGTTACAGTAGAACGTTCACCAGAAGAGTTGCATGCAAACACGGGCCTCACATTGTGGAAGAAGTAGAACCTCTTGACCTTATTGTTCACTTTCTGGCATGCTTCGGGAACAGACCAGAACTTGTTCACTTGTCCCCACAACGACGTTCCTCTCGTTCCACCAAAACGGCAGACGCCCAAGAACATCAACGCATTTGTCGGCAACCGTGGGCCCTGCGTTACAGTGGAACGCCGGGATCGCGTTCAACGGAAGAGGTGGAACGCGCAGCCTGCATGTTTCGTCATCCCGTATTTGCATGCAAACGCGGACCCCACATTGTGGAAGAAGTAGAACCTCTTGGACAAACACCGACATCGCCTTCCCCAGAGGGCATGGAACACTAAGTCTACGGGTTCCGTCATCATGGATTATTGCAAACACGAGCCTGCCTTATGGCGGAACGTGAAGACCCCTAGGAGGCACAAAGGTATGACCTTCGGTTAAAAAAGGTATAAGTCTACCCATGACGTGAAAATCTTAGAAGCATCTTGGTACAATTTTGGGCGTTCTACATCGAAAAGGCGGTTTTTTAAGAGTTAAAAAGGAGATCGGTGGAACCTGGTAAATGTGCTTCTGTAAGTAGACGCATTATGGCTGAAGAAGTCCATGAATAGTTTATTCTTCCTGCAACTTTTTTTTTTTTTTTACAGCAAATGTAAACAAATGGCGGAAGGGGCCCTCTTTTCCGCAGAGTGACGCCAGCGACAATAGTAGAAGCACCAGTTGTGAAGAGCATCTGCTGCATTTCTCCGGCAGGCTTTTGCCTATAAATACGGGCGGAGAGTTGAGGAGAGGGGCATACCAGAAGTGAGCTGCATAAGAAGGATCGCCGCAGCGGCAGAGAAGAAGAAGAAGAAGAAGAAGATGGCTGCTCATGATGGCAGTAAAGAGGTCGCAGTGAGAGACACTCCCATGGTTGGAGGCAACCGTGTGGCTTCTTTGGATGTTGAGCAGAAGCATCTTTCTGCTTCCCACCATGTTAAGCTTGAAGGATGTCAGGAGAAGGTTCTCTCTCGCTATCTCTCTCTCCCCCATGTAAATGTATACTAAATATTTGTGGGTTTTGGTTGATGAAGGAGCCACCCGCATGGAGGAAGTTCTTGACATACGTAGGACCTGGGTTTCTTGTATCATTGGCCTATCTTGATCCGGCAAACTGTAATATTTCTTCACGCTAATGTCAGTTTGGTTCTTCTGGTTTCCATTATCCAAGATTGTTAAATTTTTTCTTCTCTTTGGTGTTCATGCTTTGTTGGTGAGCAGTGGAAACTGATCTACAAGCAGGGGCCAGTTACCATTATGAGGTACACTACGCATTTGCCTTTTCTGCTCTGCAAATCTGCTGTTTGCTCTCTTCTGCAAATTTGATCTAGAAATGATTTTTTTTTGTTTTTTTCGTGCAGCTTCTCTGGGTGGTTCTGATCGGGCTCATCTTTGCTCTTATCATTCAATCTCTTGCTGCAAATCTAGGTGTCACCACAGGTAAAAGCTTTTCATTTCCAAGAACCAACTATAGCAGCTTGATCTTTGAAAACTCATTTTCATAAACTGCTACTGCCATGAATTCATCTAACGCTGATCTGCTGCTTCCTTTTGAATCAAACGATCCAGGCAAGCATCTGGCTGAGCATTGCAGAGACGAGTACCCAACATTCGTGAACCACTGCTTATGGATACTTGCCGAAGTTTCTGTGATTGCAGCTGATATCCCAGAAGGTAATCGATTATTTAATGCTGCAATTTTGTTTTCTTGCAAATGAAAGCCATTAATTTTGTTGGTATTTGGCCTCTTCACTTTCTTTATGTTGTTGTTGGCAGTCATAGGAACAGCCTTCGCACTTAATATACTATTCCACCTACCAGTATGGGCTGGAGTTCTTCTCACAGGATCAAGCACACTCCTCCTTCTTGGGTTGCAAAGATATGGGGTAAATTTCTTTGAAAGTTATTGCGGTGCATATATATATATACGAACTCTGCCACGTTGCCTGTAAATGTTCATGGTCGACGTGCATTTTTTTGTCTTCATGCCATGGATGACTTCATCCAACTTTATTCACTTTACTATCTAAATAAACCTTTTGAAGGAAAAAAAGAAATTGTATTTCTCCCGAATATATCGGAATAAAAAGGAAAAAGAAAAACTTAATTGGACTTCTCGAAAAGTGAGAACAGAACGAGCAGGCAGCAGAGAACGTGCTGAATCCAACGCTTTTGAAATGAATTACTGGTCTGAGGTTTCCCGAAATGAATTGGGAGAGGTGATGGCGCAAGAAAGTGGGCTAAAATGGCGGAATGGCATTAAATATATATATGCAAAAGAGGAGGGAGAGTACTAAAGGTCTGTGGTCTGTTGCAGGTGAGGAAGCTGGAGATGGTGATAGCGATGATGGTGTTCGCCATGGCCGCCTGCTACTTCGGTGAGCTAGCTTACGTCAAGCCCAGAGCCGGCGACGTCATTCGTGGTCTCTTCATCCCCCGACTGAAGGGCAGTGGCGCCACCGGAGCCGCCATTGCTCTCCTTGGCGCCCTGGTCATGCCGTAAGCTACTAATCTCCTCTCTCTCTCTCTCTCTCTCTCTCTCTCTCTCTCTCTCTCTCTCTATATATATATATATATATATATATATATATATATATATATATATATATATATATATATATATATATATATATATATATCTCAATCTAAGTTGTTTTAAACTTGATCTCAGTAGCGCTGATTAGCATACCAAGAAGCTAATTTTATCTATCTTTGTCAAAATTTAATTAAGAATAAATATAAAACACACATAAATTACAGAAAATGTTGTGTTTGAGATTTATAATACTATATAATTTAGTTTTGATAATTACGACTCAGGAGTCAGGGGAAATAAAATCACTATGATGATGTAGTTGAATCAACTGGATGAAATATATATATCCTATGCTTGGTCTAGGTTTTTATAAAAGGGAAGAAGCTTTTGTTTTCTTCTAAATCAATGCTGCAAACTGGTAGAAGTGTCGCCACAATTACTGAATTGAATATAATATATGGCAGGAAGATAAAATCATTCATGAAAATTGTGCCAAGCAATTTAGTTGGGGATTTTATTAGTTAAATAAATTCGCCAATAAAACATGCTTTCCAATAAAAAAAATTAATCACACGCACATCCAATCAAAAATTTTGATTCCCCAAAGTCTGGATGGAGGCTAGCCCTGCCAATCCCATTAAATATTAAAAAAAAAAGCAACAATATATAAATTCAAATTTGTATGACATTTTAGAAATGAATATTAAAGGCTGACATCTAACACCCTGGAGTTGGCTATGGCATCAAATTGGTTTGCCAGTAATTCAATTTGGTATATATATATATATAATCAAGTTATTTTAATTCAAACAAAAATAAGGCATTTTTCTTTATTTAGAAAATAAAGAACATTTTAAATTAATTTTTTTTAAATTTGGAAAAAAAAATATAGAAGGTTTGCGCTCTTATGCAGCTTCGAAAGCTCGCAGACTGAGAAATAATATAATTATTATACATTTAACATAATTTATGCATGGGTTGTACATTAATGCACCAACCCACTTTTGTCACTTTCCACATAAATTATGTTCTTATAAAAAAAAAAAGTCGGGCCTTGCTTTGTCTTTTTCTGAAAACTGGTACCTGCTTTGGAAATTTAGAGAAATGGATGGGAAATTTCCGCGCCAAAACTCTTACCACCTGCGAGCGAAGATAGAGATGCCGACTCAGCCCATTAGTTCTAAACTTTCAGAAGCTCCTTCAACCACCAGTCTGTCACAGCCTGTTTGTTGGTTAATCTCTCAAGTTCATTTAAAAAAAAAACTATTTTAATCAAATAAACAAACTAAAATATTATGTTTCAAAAATAAATAAATTAAGGAGCAAAGAGGAATAAATATTATTTGACTCAATCATGTTGGCTTTTATTTTTCAATACCGAGTTCCTTGCAGATGGCCATATTAATGCTGGAAAATAGCTCGTTTTAATTAAAAGAAATGTAATTATACATATATTATTTTCATGCAGAAGCTACAGCCTAGGTCGAGAGCCATGTCTATGAAATTCCTAAATGCCCCCTGAAATTTTAAAATAATTGTATATACGTATATAAATTGTCTGTTTTTTCTTTACTCACTTTGCTCAAGACTTTCGCTAACCCATTGGAAGAAAGCGACAGGGTTGGGTGTTCTTTTCTCAGAATGAGAAACCCCAAAAAAGTAAATATTTGACTTTGTAAAGTGCATATCATAAGTTGCCAATGAAGTTGCAGTTGGAAGTTTGCCAATAAAGTTCCATCCACCAGCCTTTTCAATAATTTCTGCCCCTTTTATATGGTACCAGCCATGTGGCTGCCACACTTAGCCCACAATATAGCTAAGATGTGAAAGGTGCTCAGAAGGAAAGGAGTGTTTGGATGAGACCTTCAAAAATCCGGTTTTTTGAAAACCAAGTTTTATTTTTAATGGGTTTTTCAAAATTGATTTTTGTCCAGGCCGGTTATATATTACAGTGAATAACATGTTATGGAATGAAATTTACCAAAATGCCCCCATTGGCTAAATGAAAGAGTGCTCCTCGATAAGGGCAAAAGTGGCATAGGTCAAAAATATCCCCACAGGAATTTTAATATTATGTTATTTATGTCATGTATGCATTCACATTTCTTGCCTTTTATGCATTTGACCTTGCAGACACAATCTCTTTCTTCACTCGGCGCTTGTGCTGTCTAGGAAGGTGCCCAAGTCTGTGAACGGAATCAACGTGAGTATCTCTCTCTAATCTAATCTTCTATTACATGTGCGAAGCTGGTTATATGTTTGGGCCTAAACATATACAAATTATGAACGTACATAATCAGAATTTGATTACCAGGTAAACGCGATTAGATCGGGCTTCGTGACCTGTTCAAGTTTGGTAAGGTAACATGCACCAGAAGTCCGAGCGCCAAATGTATGGGTTTTATAAATGAAACTTGAAGCAGGATTAGGTACAAAATTAAGTATTCTTAAATTTGTCCTGACCCCAATTATGCTCTTTGTATTCTCTTCTTAATTGATGCAAAACAAATGAAGCTTAATTCTTTAGTACTTTCACATGCTCAAAGAACAAAAGTTTCTCGCTTTCACACATCAAACTCGCGCCCATCATTGATAGCCTCGGATCTAAGATCTAATGTGACTTGGTAACTGCTCTATGGATCTACAGTTTACCATATGTTTTCGGGAACTCGGATTCTAAGATCTATTGTTTGTTTAAGCAGTAGATGAGCACAAGAGAACAAGTCTCAAATCTTTGGCAGCTCTCCTGGGGAGAAACAAACATAGACTCTTCCTCATTTAAGATTTTAGATCGGAAGCTGTCAAACACAACCTAGTAACTTGTTCGGAACAAGACAAACACATTGACATGGTGTTTGTTCCCAGCCACTCATAAAAAGAAACACCAGAACATGGTGGGGCTCATGGTCCACAGAAAGGCATCTCCGGCACGTGGCCGCCTCAAGCCGAGCTCTTTAAGTGATAAATAAACAATTTGAAAGAAGAGACAGACAAGATTTTGACATCGCTTCAAGAAGTATATGCACTCTCTCCTCCTGTTCTGGCCTTCTCCCTCTCCCCACAAAACCCTAGTGGCACCCACACCATCCCCTTACAATTTCTTTGTTTTTAACCGGCATCTTATATATATATATATATATATATATATATATATATATATATATATATATATATATATATATATATATATATATATATATATATTCCCCAAATATAAAATTTGTTAAACGTGTGTCCCTCAAGTCGATTTTTCTACATCCGCCACTGCCCAAGCTTTGGATTGCCCTAACTTTGGATTGGAAAGGCAATAGTGCCAGCATTGAATACATATGCTGCAAGCAAAATAAAGATTTTGAAAGATTTGATGAGACAAGAATAAACATAAAGTACATAATGAGACAAGTGTTTGTTGCATGAGAACATTGGAGTAGTTGAAGGCCGAACTAAGTCGAATAATTAAGTGATGGGTCCGGTTTGGCGTGTGCAGAGTGCGTGCAGGTACTTCCTGCTGGAAAGTGGGTTCGCCCTGTTCGTGGCGCTCCTCATTAACATCGCCGTTGTGTCGGTGACCGGAAGAATCTGCTCCTCCGACAACCTTTCCGGCGGCGACTCCGAAGCATGCAGTAACCTCACCCTCAATTCTGCTTCTTTCCTCTTGAAGGTATCCTTCACTTTCCTTCTTTTTTTTTTTACCATAAGGTAGATCTGCAGTTTAAGAACATGTCATCATATATATATATATATATATATATATATATATATATATATATATATATAGTGACTCTCATACTTCCATCGAATCATTTAACTAGAACCGTTTGATGCATCATGATGAGTGATTAAGAAAACATAAAAAAGAAAATGGGTATTCTTCTCATATTCTATTAGTTTACATTTTCTTATTGTAGATAACAAAAGTAAACTTATATATATATATATATATATATATATATATATATATATATATATATATATATATATATATATATATATATATATATATATATATATATATATATATATATATATATATATATATATATCTTCATCTTGAGTTCCGTCCAATTACGGTCATCTATCCAATGCATACATAATTAAACACACTTACTAATGCATTTCAATGGCTGTCTGTTGTAGAAAGCTGAAGTTTTTCTCTATCCAAACCATAAATCCTATGTAGTCGAAATCATTATACTAATTGAGCTTCCCTTAATCACAGCTGCCCCGTGCAACATATCCGGGCACCGTGATATGAGTATATATATATATATAGCATTATTGCTCCCACCTGTAACATGGCACGTGGAGGTCGGCTGAACCAGTAGTAATTAATATATAATAGCAGGACTTGTTCCTGCTCAGGTCCTGTTGTCTTAGACGGGGAAAATGCATCTCCGGACATACTCTAGATACCATCACGATGAACGACTGTGTTACTTTTTCATCTAATATATATATATATAGTTCATTTTGAAACCCGTTAGCTAAATTTAGAACGATATAGACATGACATATTATCATGTTCTTGTTAGTACGGGAAATAAATTATTAGCTTCATCACATGCATTAGTCATTTCTTAATATTGAATAGTTGCAGAATCTGTGGCTCTGATTGCGCTAAAACTTCACTGCCGATAAAGTCAAGTTTCTTCAATAACTCAGTTTGATTCAAATAATGCTTCTTAATAAAATGAAAAAAGGTGAACTCGTGTACGAGCTCTGATTTCTGAAAATCGAGTACATTTTGTCTTTGTTCCACATGCCTCATAGTATACTTGTTTATATTAAGAGCGAAGCTGTAAATTTTTTTACTAAAGGACACTAATTGTTGAGATTTTCAAGAGTAAAACCATTGTTTTCATTTCCAATCAATGGAGTAATGCATGCATGAAAATTTGAAAACACTATTAGTCTCCTCCTAAAAGAAATTTAAAAAAAAGATTTCTAACTCGCCCCTGGTTGGGAGGACACAAGAATGCATGCAAGCACACATGTTCAACATGTCATGTCCACTGAATACATCCATTAATGGCGTCTTCTCTCACAATGCTGATGCAGAATGTGTTAGGAAAGTCAAGCTCGACAATATACGCCATTGCACTGTTGGCCTCGGGCCAAAGTTCAGCAATAACTGGAACATACGCAGGCCAATTCGTGATGCAGGTGAGGTTGATGAGTTAATTGCACCAACCACACAATTTAAAAGCAAGCAACTTGGAGTAGTTTCAGGCCAATGGTTGTTCTTTTGACTGATGAATTGTCGCCGCAGGGTTTCCTGAATCTTAAAATGAAAAGGTGGGCGAGGAATTTAATGACAAGGACCATTGCCATCACTCCTAGCTTGGTGGTCTCCATCATCGGTGGGTCCGCCGGCGCCGGAAAGTTGATCATCATCGCGTCGGTATGCTACCTACCACAAGAAACAGGCTTCTTTTTCAGTTCGGCTCACAATTGTGGGCTACTTGCAATTATACGTGGTTTGTCGTCTTCCAGATTCTAGAATAATTGACTGTCAATTCACTTCAATGCAGATGATACTTTCCTTCGAGCTACCATTCGTCTTGATCCCGCTCCTCAAGTTCAGCAGCAGCGAGACCAAAATGGGTCCTTATAAAAACTCCATTTATGTGAGTTTGATTGTTAAATTTCTTGCAAGTTTCCTGTTTCGTGGTTAACTGGTTCTCAGAAAAAATGATTCTTCTCTCACTGTTTCTCATGTGAGATCAGTTTTTATCATGCCTTCTGAGTTTCCACTGTCTTTTTATATTGGTTTTTTGCTATGTTCATAAAAAACTTTTCAGTGTTTTAAATGGTGAGGGTTTTAACTTGAAAAAAAAAACGATAAATTTTGAAAAAAATTAATTAATAGTAAAACTTAAGAAAAAAACACAAATATCACAAAGTAAGTAAATAAGCAACAAATAAAAATTAGAAAATAAAAGCAAGTAGCTTAACACGAAAAAAAACACATGGAAAAAACTGTTTTGTTTGTCGCATTTTGTGGTTTTGGCGTTCTTTTCAGAAAGACGGTATTATTTTTTCACTTTTCAGGGACTGATTTGTTTCTCGCATTTTATATGCGTTCTTTTCTTATAAGAAACACATTTTTTGTGACTGATTTTTACAATTGCCTCTAAGTCACATGGAAAACAGTCCCTGCACTCAAATAGACAGATTCAGTCTTTCAGATGCAATGTGGCTCCAATATTAATAATTTAATTTGCCTTCCATTTCATTGCATCACCAATATGATGGCTTTTAAACATAAAGTTTCCTGTATCTATGCATATATACTCTGAGCACATCTGCACATATATATTTTTTAAAAATACAGCATCTTTGTCCTTCACCTGTGTGATAGACCACGCCCTGTTCTTGTTTTCTCTGTTTAAAACTGATGGGCAGTAAAATTACTGTAAAAAATTGATAATGGAACCACGTTTCTGCTTTTTTTGCGTACGCCAAGACTTTGAACCTGGCAGCTGCAGATGTAGACGATTAAGACCAGCAAAAGAAAAAGCCGACCGTTCTTTCCTTCTGTTTCCTTTTCTAATTCTTCATCTCAAACGCTAACTGGCCTTACGTTTCTGCGGTTGGTGCAGGTCATTATTATATCGTGGTTGTTAGGTCTGATGGTGATCGGAATCAATGTGTATTACCTGACGACGGGCTTCGTTGGGTGGATGGTCCACAGCACCCTCCCTAAGGCTGCCACCATCTGCATCAGCGTCCTCGTGTTTCCTCTAATGGCGGTTTACCTGGCGGCAGTTCTGTACTTGACATTCAGGAAGGACCGAGCTGTAACCTTCTCAGATGTAACGAAGATTGGGATTCCAGATCACACCCAACTGGAGAAAGGGCTGGCTGTTGATAATAATCGCACAGATGTTGCAGAAACAGATGAGGTCCCCTATAGAGAAGATCTTGCGGATATCCCCTTTTCTCGGTAGAGTACTGACTTGAACTTGAGAAGAAGACAGGGCTAGCGGTCCGCTGCTGCACTACCAATGAAGGGACGATGACGGATTCTGATTCTTCAGCTTCCAAAAGCTCTCTGTTTTGGGGTTACATGCCAATGTACATGCAAGTGAGGGCAAGAAAGGCCTTTCCTTTTTTCCTTCTTTTGCCCAATAAATAGAGTTGTTGCAGTTTTTATATGTGTGTGTGTGTAATCAGAAATAATTAGAAATGAGGATGCCAAGGAGGTGAACATAGCACTTCAGCTTCTTCTCATCTTCCCCTTGGTTATCTTTGGTGTTCATGTAAACCCCTTACTATTGCTGTAAAAATTAGTTATCTCCCAGTGGTAGTACATTATGTTATTTCTTAGAGCAAATTTCTTTTGCTATCTTGTGAGAAAATTTCTATTTTTGTGCTTACGCTTTGCCTACGAGGGCAGGTTCCATGCACCGTGGTGATCACGCGGCCCCCCGTTCTACCATTTTACAGAAAGAGCAATTTTTTTTTTCGCCTTTTTTTTGAATAAATTATTTTCTAGGTTTTCACTTTTGTCATGAGAGTCCCGGGCCTTTTCTTTAATAAAAAATGATGATTATGCACAACAAAAAACAGGGGCTGAAACAAAAACCCTAAACCATAATCACAGATTCACAAAAGGGCTCCATAGCCATAGGCAACCAGGAGCAGTCCAGATCTTAGAAGGAACTTTGTCCGGAACAGGGAACATAAGGTGAGAAGTCTCAGGGCCTGGCCAACCCTTGGCAATAGTCAATCCCTGCAATATCTTAAAAGTCGAAACTGGCAAAAGCATTTTACCACTGATGCTGCAGAGATCATTTTGAACTTGCATTTTCCATTGCCTGTTGTTGGATTTAACTTCAAGCCAACCAGCCAGGGACAAGTCCACCCCAGAGTAATTCGCGCATCTGACTAGTATTTCGTCTTCAGTTATGCCACTGTCTAAAAAATATATGGCCTTCCTTTTGCAAGGCCATACTTTTCATAGAAGCTAACAAATAGGAGCCTAAAGAACACTTTCATTAACCCCCGAAACATAAACAGCTACCTGAACTGATAAGATCACGTAAGCGGCAGCGGGTAACATTGAAAAGAGAAATTGCATGTAGAGCTTTTTCTTTCTCAAGTAAGTTAAGAGAAGAGCATGCACCAGCTTAAGAGGAAGAGAAGAACACACAGATGAAACGTGGTTAGGCTAAAATCAGCCTACGTCCACACTGAAAACACTCTCTTCTATTCTATATTGTCACTAGAGAGAGTATAGATATATATATATATATATATATATATATATATATATATAGTCGTTTCATATAGTTTAGATCCTTGATTTTAGGATCTAGATTCACACGACGGTTTTGGGCAGTATTACAGGAGACGATAGGGGAAATGGTTTCTTTCTTACCTAGAGAAGATTTGGATAATTCTTGATTATTGGAAACAATATTTTTTCCTTTGTAACCGGCGGTATCATTTCCTTTGTCATCATAACCATAGATCTTACCATTACCCCTCAAGCTAATCTTGGTGTCAACAAGATTGAGCTTCTTCTTAAGACAGGTGAATCGTAGTCCAGCAAGTGCTTTGGTCAAGACATCAGCCAACTGGTCTTCGGATGTGACAAATTCAATTTGAGCTTCCTTTTTGGCAACTTTCTCTCTAACAAAGTGAAAATCGATTTCAATATGTTTTGTTCTTGCATAAAAAAATGAATTAGCAACAAGGTAAGTAGCTCCAAGATTATCACATCGGAGTATTGGTGGTGTCCTAATGTTAATCTTGAGTTCCTTGAGAAGTGATTCTAACCAAACAAGTTCTGAAACAACAACAATAACAAGAGCTTTGTATTCAGCTTCGGTGCTTGAACGGACTACAGTATGTTGTTTGGTTGATCTCCAAGATATAATCTTTCCTCCAAGCATAGCAACAAGCACAGTATGTTGTTTGTTGCTCCAACAATGCTCTTATAAAGTGTAGTGCCAATGAGTCTCTCCCCTTCATGTCGTGAAAGGCGTAAGTTGGGAACAGTAGGTGTAACAACATTTTTACATTTCTCCATCCCAGCTTTGCTAAGTACATCAAGGATATATTTCTTTTGTGAAAGAACGAGATCATCTTTGTCAAAATATACCTCAATTCCAAGGAAGTAATGGATTTGTTTTAAATCTTTGAGGGAGAAGTGTTGTCCAAGCTTTTCTAAAAAATTGTGTATTTTTATCTTGGAGTTGCCAATCAAGATAATGTTATCACATAGATCAAAAAATAAAGTGCTGGAACTAGAATCGCAGATAAAAAGTGAAGAATCAGATTGTGATTCTTGAAATTCTACACTGATAAGAAACTGCTTCAAGCTATCAAACCAAGCTCTGGGAGTTTGCTTGAGTCCATAAAGAGATTTTTTGAGTCTCTAAAACATGATTAGGCAACTCTGAATTTTCAAACCCTAGCGGTTGAATCATAAAAGCTTCTTCTCTCAATGTTCCGTGAAGAAAGGCTTTATTGACGTCAAGTTGTTGAATGTGCCATCCACGACTAAAGGCAATAGATAAAACAAGTTGAAGGTGGTTGGTTTGACAACCAGATTGAAAGTATTAAAGTAATCTACTCTTCTTCTTTGATTGAATCCTTCGGCCACTAATTTGGTCTTGTATCTTGTCAAAGTACCATCAAAGTGGCTTGATTTTGTAGACACATTTGTATCTAATGACATTAAAGTGAGGTTGTCTCGGCACAAGATCCCATATTTCATTTTTGTAAATAGCATTTATCTCGCTTTTCATAGCATTAACCCAATTGTGGTCCTGTTGGGCCTCTTTTAGAGAGGTAGGTTGAGTTTTAGAAGTGGTTTGGATCAAGTAGGTGGAGATTTTAGGTTGTCGGGTTCCACCTTGGGGCCTTGTTACCATGTGATGGGACCTAGTGGGCTCAAGTAATTGGTTGCTAGGTTCATCATTGGAGGGAGATTCAAAGGGATTAGAACCGGTTTAGATAACTGAGGAACTTGGGGGACTAGGAATGATTCTAGGCAACTCAATAAGAGGCAAACTCACTTTTGGCTCGTCAATAGGTCTAGGTTCAATGCAGTCAAATCTGAATGATTTTAGCCATCTTAAAATGCTTGAGGCAGTAATAGAGAAACCACAATAAGAGTATAAAAAGCTTCCTTCGTCAAATATAACGTGTCCAGATATGATGACATGATTGGAGACTAGATTGTAACAGATATAACCTTGATGACAACTTCCATAGCCAATGGCCAATGAAGATGCTGCTTGAACTTTGGGTTCAAATTTTGAAACACATCTAGGCCTATTCAATAGATAGATGGTACACTAAAATGTACTTATATAATTGCATTTTGAAACTTCATGCAGGAGCTTCTCATACGGCGTCATTTGCAAGTCTGTAATAAGCGACCTTTTAGTAAGATGAACAACTGTTTTAAAAGCATTAAACCAGAATTTTTGTGGCATATTGGCATGAATAATCATGATAAGTCTCATTTCCACCAGATGTCTATGTTTCCTTTCTACAATTTCATTCTGCTCAGATGTGTAAGGACATGTTATCCATCGACGAATACCTTGGCTTTCAAGAAATGTGGTAAATTCTTTGCTCATGAATTCCCCTCCTTCATCTGAATGGAAAATTTTATTTTTTGTCTCAAGTTGATGCTCTATTATGCTTGATAAGGTTTTAAAACATGAAAATGTATCACTTGTCTTGGGAAAGGAAAAGATCCATAAGAAGCAAGAATAGTCATCAACTATTAAGAAATAATACATGGACCCTTCTTACAAAGCGTCTGGTGCTGGGCCCCAAAGATCAGCATGTAACACTTCAAGTGGTTTAGTTCATGAAACTCAGCCTTAGAAAAATGAATTTTATGCATTGTTCCAAGCACACATGAAAAACAAAAATCTAATTTATGTTTGTCATTAGCATAAATTAAACCAGCAACTTTCAATGAGTTCAATAATTGAAAATGAGCATGTCTTAGACGTAAATGCCATGACTAGAAATCCGATGAATAATTTTGTGAAACTAAAGAAATATTAGCAGTCTTTAGTTGACCATCATCTTCAATACTGATAGGATTGCTTGTAGAGTCCTTTCTCTCTCTCATCCATTTATAGAGTCCCCCTTTATCAAGCGGCCCTGTGTGAAGGATCTTGCCCGTCTGCACATTTAATAGTAAAACTATTAGAGAAAAATTGAATAGAGCATTGATTGTCTTTAGTAAACCTTGCAATTGACATAAGATTCATGTGTGTCTTAAGGGCATGCAACACATTTTTCAAAACAAAAGATGATGTTTTGCTAGGTAGGGATACGCTCCCTATATTTTTAATTAGCATCTTACTACCATTGCCAACAATAATAGAATTAGATCCATGATAGAGAACTCTACCTTGCATATCTTGATATGAGTTTGTCACATGGTGGGAGGCACCTATGTCTGGATACCAGGCCGAGTCGTGAGTATTGATGATGGTCTCTTGACTACTAGATGCATTGTCAGACTTTCCCATGTTGAGTGCTATGGCCATAAACGCCTTTGGAAAATCATAGCACTGTCGACCTATGTGATTCCTTCTTCCACAGTATTGACAAGTTACTCTTCACTAAACTTGTTAATACTATTATTTTTACCATAGTTTCTCCTTCCTCCATTACGACCTCTACCCCTGCCACCATTATAGTTACCATGCCCATGCCTCTGGTCAGCAACAAAGGCATGCCCACGCCCCTGTTCAACAATAAAGGTAGTGGTTGTGGCTTCAATCAGAGTCAACTGAGGTGAGGAAAGCATTCCAAGTCGTCCAAGTCGTTGTTCTTGAGTAATTAACACATCATATAATTCATACCATGAAGGCAGATCTTTAAACGCAGTAACTGTGGTGATGAAAGATTCATATTCAGAACTCAGCCCATTCAAAGTCTAGAGAACAAGATCTGTATCTGAGACATAATGTTGCACGGTGCTAAGAGAATTATGTAGAAAACTAATATGTTAAAGAAAATCAGTCATAGACATTCCTCCTTTTTTGACGTTTTGAAGTTCTCTTTTTAGTTGAATAATACAAATATTATTTTGTGAGTTATATTGCTTTTCAAGGATGCACCAAGCATCTCTAGTCTTGCCAACACGAACCAGTTGTGACATGACTACTTGAGTCAGAGTGACTTTGATCCAACTTAATGCAAATTGGTCTTCACGATACCATAAATCATAAGCAGGATTTTCTTTTGTGTGTGCTTCATCAAGAAATTCAGGTGGAGCTGAACATTTCTCATTAACATACTTGATCAGATTTTGACTTTTCATAACACTTTCAATTTGAGAATGCCAAAGAAGATAATTTGATTGATCAAGCATTACTGAAACCAAACTTGAGAAAGCATTCCACTATGTACCTGGTGCAGCAGAAGTTGTTTGGGAGATGCTAGAAGACGATGATGCAGCCATTTTATAATGAATTTTCTCACTCCGTATAACTTATAGCTGGGGAGCACACGAACGCACTTCAAAAACTTTAGAAATAGGTGATGTGGCAGAATGAGGCCTCAGTTGCTCTCCCTCGTTCAGATGCAAAAAATGGAGAAACAACAGGGATGAAGGAGGAATAGGGGACGCAACAGAAACCTCAGCAGGAGCTTGTTCTATCTTTTTGCCAAATGATATTAATATCTTCATTTCTGTTGGTAGAATAGGGGGTAGCAGTCGCCAGTATCCAGACCGTTGGAAGCGTGACTCCTGGAGGATGTTGGACGTCCAATATGACGGTGGAAGACCTTCGTGGAGACAACGCCAAAGGATCTTGCCAAAGAAAGGGGAGGCAGCAGGCGCTCTTCTGCAGACAAGCGGTACTTCACAAAAAAAAAACGACTGTTCTTCACCGGTAGCTCCAAAAAATATGAGATTGCACAGTTGTTCTTCAGATGCGGGCAGTTCAATTGAACCCCTGATCGACAGCTAAGATGACCAGAATTGACTACACCTGAGGATTTTCTCGTGGTTAACAAATAGTATTTTCCCTGTTCAGCAATACTGCAACATTGCTGTGGAGAATACCGTCGACCTGCAACCTGGTTGTTTTGCAATCTGTGAACAGCGACAGAACCCCAAAGCTATTGGTTCTGATACAAGTTAAGAGAAGAAAACGCACCAGCTTAACAGGAAGAGAAGAACACACAGATGTAACGTGGTTCGGCTAAAATCAGCCTACATCTATATGAAGGCACTCCCTTCTATTCTATATCTTCACTAGAGAGAGTATATATATATATATATATATATATATATATATATATATATATATATATATATATATATATATATATATATATATATATATATATATATATATATATATAGTCATTTCATACCATTTAGATCCTTGATTGATTTTAGGATCTAAATTCACACAACAGTTTTGAGCAGGATTACAGGGGACGATAGGGAAAATGGTTTCTTTCTTATCTAAAAAAGATTTGGATAATTCTTGATTTTTTAAAACAATATCTTTTCCTTTGTAACGAACAGTATCCTTTCCTTTGTCACGATAACCATAAATCTTATCAAAGTAAAGATGTCGAAAGATCACATTCACATCAGATATGCTTTTAATCATATCCACTTTCTTAGATATTTATATGCTCGAATATGAATAAAAAAGTCTTCGAATATGAATAAAAAAAAGTCGTATTTGAATCTGAAATATGATTTGACAATCTGAATCCAATCCAAAACAGATTTTTAAATTCATATCTGAATACGAAGTCTGAAAAGAATTCTAATTCGAATCAGACAACACTGTGTGGAACGTGCTCTAAGAGATTAGCATAAGTATAATCCCAGCTGCATGCGCTTTGTCATATTTCCCCCGCTGTGGTGACAATCTTAGTAAGAATGTGAAAAGGCAATAAAAAGTGAAAATGGGACATTGAACATGATTAGTGCATATTGTTATCTATTCTGACAACGAGAATGAGCCCTGACCAAGCTTGCGACTTGACCTACAGTCAACTTCACACCCTTCAGATTTCCAAACCTGCTCACCACCAATGGTGTAAGAATTATCAAATCGATCGACTGTCATCTAACTCAAAACGGACAAGAAAAAGGACTGCTCCTATGCATATAATATTTCATAATGCAGGACGAAGAAGCATATGAATCAGCATGTAGAGTGATCTAATTCCAAATATATTAATGCAACACGTACCGCAATTACATTTAAGCTCTCTTTACCACTAAAAGAACAAAATTTTAAAAAATGGAGATGCTTCCTTGGGCTTTGGCCTGTAAAAGGATCTACAAAACTTCTATGGTCCAATCTTGTCCAATTTGCACCTTTGGGTTCCGTATAACAGCCGCAAAAGGCTTAGCCCCTCGGCGGAGAAAGAGGGGCCCTGGCTCCACGTCTACTCTGTCATTTGCAGGCTTAACGAGAGCACCTTTTGGCTGAGAAGGATGCCCTAGAAGTATGATTCTTTCAATGTTGCAATCTGTGAAGAACTCCTTTTTGCCTGATTCAGCTCCGGCGACATTTATAGATGTCAGTTTCCCGCCTGAAAATATGAAGCGACGATGGATGTATGCCCCCTGCTGAAATTCATTACTTTTACCGTCATCAATGTAGAGTTCGCCCTCTGCCTCTAATGAACTGTTCAGTGCTATAACCTGGAAACGAAAAAAATGCAACAAGAGTGAGATAAAGAGTAAATATCCTAGCACAAGAAAAACACGAGCTACTTTGACAAGACCATTGAGCATAAAAAAAAAAATGCTGCAATATAGCAATGCAATCACTGTCATAAGCCATTGTTACAAGCGTCAGACCTTTCATACAATATGTATTATAACTAGGGAAAGTTTTTATACCATACGCCCACGAAACTAGGTCAGAATTGTACTATACTGTGTTGTTTGTCACGATACATCCCCATATGTTACAGTATGATACAGAATTCATGTCATGTTACACACTCAGAACACCAAAAAAAGGCGAATCTTTGTTAAATTGGAAAGAACAAAAATTTATTGAACATTAAATTTGTCATGAAGCCATTTTACAAATTTGAAGATAAAAAATGAAATTTAACGGCTGATTTCGTGCAGCAAAAGTAAGGGAATGTCAAGAAATTTTAAACAATGGCGCTTATATAAAATTTTTTAGAAAGCAAAAGAATACAGACAAGGACAGAACAGGATCAATCTATTAGCTGCTTTCAGAAGTGATAAATTTGGACAATAGTTGACGTTCAAAAGTTCACCAAGAATGTCTTGGTAAATTGAACAATAGAAAGACCTGCGATAAAGCTTCATCTAGTCAAATGGAACGCTGCACTCACCAACTCTGATGAGTTACCCGTCTACCAAAAAAAGGCAAGTGGATACTCAGGGCATACCAGTGTATAAGGATCCCCAACCATTTGTGTTGTACTGCGACGGAACCTGTCTTTTCTTGGTATAATGATGCCACCACGTTGGAAAGTAGGAATGCACTCCTCAGAGACTTCCAATTCATAGACCCGACCTCCAGAGTATGAAACCCCATTTCTCAGATCATACCACAACTCTCTCCCAGGCAGATATACCGATGCAGATTTGGCGCCCTAAGAGAATTTGATAAAACAAAAGCATCTTATCAGCTAACTACTATGCAAGCATAAACTACAAGGAAAAAGGCAGAAGATAAGCAAACCACATTCCCCAGTCTTTCCCCTTCCCAAACACATAAAAAAATGACAGATGTGTATATACATCCATACACAAACAGAGAGAGGGAGAGAGCAAAAGAAAGAGATGGAGGGAGAGAGAGACCTCTGTGTAAATTCCTTGCACTAACAAGCCGCTTCCAATCATAAAAGCCTCATCATTACTATATGTTTTTTCATCAGAAGGGAACTCCATCCACAGAGGACGCATAACAGGGACACCACTCAAATTAGCCTCTCTGAATAATGTATAGTAATAAGGAAGTAGCCCATAGCGCACATGTATGGCCTCTCTAATCAGTTCAGTTTTCCTGTCACTGTTGCAATAAAAGAACAAATGCTCATGTTTTTGGGACTAGGATACATTATAAGAGAAATTCTTCAGAAAAAATATTAGCACCAAAAGAACAATATTAACTGAAAAAAAAAAAGCATGAGCGCATGAAGTGAAGAAGACAACTAATTGACAAGGTACTATGAAGTTTGCAACTTGTACAGTCAAAAGTAAGAACATTTGGAGGTAAACCAAGAACTTCACCAAGAGCTATACAAATAAAATGAAGAAACCAAGGCCTACTGGCAATAGGTCAATGAAGAACTAACTATCACTGCCACAGGTCAATAAATTGTCAAACATGATTTAGGGGGAACGGCAATCCTAACATGCAACTCTAGCTGCATCAACATTTCTCAAACCACAGGTAAAGAAGATGCAGTAACTGCACCAGTGAACCTACTCAAACTGCTTCTCATATCCAGGCTAGTATGAGGTTAATGAAGGATTCTCCCGAAAACAGGTTTGGCATATTCCATGCTTTCAGGACCAACTAGATGCAGTTTGATGATTATGCTAAACAGCATCATAGCTGTAGTTGATGTCTAGCACGCTTATCTTGTAATCATGAGTCAGACCTAAGCAGCACTAAAATTGCAACTCTATAGTATACTGCTAAAATCAGAAGACACTAAGAACAAATTGCAATCCAGCCAACATGGCATTCAAAAGCTAAATCAACTATGGAATCTAGAGGCAATTCTGATCAGAAAAACGATCAGCATATGCAGCATCAAAGCAATATGAAGATGTGGGGGCATCTACTGGAGCAGCCAAAAAAAAAATCCATTTAAGACATTATCAGTTCCAAAAGGAGGCTAAAAGGCAGAAAATACAACTGAGAAATATTAACTAATGTGTTACCCGAACAACCAAGGCTCCCGCCTCCGAGTGTCATGATGAGCATGGGCTCTAAAGAAAGGGTAATAGGCACCTATCTGGTACCAGCGAAGTAACAGCTCAGGATCAGGATTGCCAAAAAAGCCACCAATATCAGCACCTACACAGATGTGAAAAGTCAATTAAAGTTTGTAAAAAAATAAAAGCAACGCATTCTGCCATGTCATCCCTCACTATGGGCAATTGAAAAAGTTCATATATCTGCCTTATTGTCATTAGCATATTCATTCTTGATAACTGCAAAGCTTCTTATTTGAACAATCTTTATCTTTTTCCATAGTTATGTTATCAGTAAAATGGCTTTATATTGCCTAAAAATTATTTGTACCCTTACATGAATTTAATTATTTTCTTCATTTTCTTCAGACCAGACCAAAAAAAGGTAATTTAAGGGTTCCTATGTCATTTTATTTTGCATCCAATCAACTTTTTTTTGTTAAAAGAATAGTTTATGTTTACCAATTTGACAAGAAGGACAAGTTTGAAATGCTTGAGAAAAAGACATTTTGTCAATAGCTAGGCTTGAATACGGCAAAAGGAAATCACCACGGTGGGTCATGAATTAACACCTGAAAATGTCATCCCTGCAAGGCCAAGGGTTAAAAGCATTGGTACTGAAACTCTAAGTTGATCCCAATCTGCAGTATTATCACCAGTCCAAACAGCTCCAATTCTTTGACTTCCTGCAAAAAAGGCTCGTGACAGAACAAATGGCCTATCATTCCCACCACCTCGCCTTCGAAGCCCATCAGCTGAAGCCATATGGAAATAGAACCCATAGGCATTGTGTAATTCTCTGTGCTCTGCTCCACCATAATGAATTGCATCTCTGGGCATGGTCACCTGAAATATACAACATGCCAGATGAGTTCTGGGTATGAAATAAAACTGCAAAATTGGGAAAATGCTACTCCTTTAAGTGCAACAAAAGGTAGATATTTTATATCTGGAAACAGATCTAGCATTTGAAATAAACATCTAGGAGATGTTCATTATTATATGCCACCAAAACACACCAGGAGTTACCAAGACAATTAAAACTAGGAGTACAGTAAAAATAGTCTAGTAATCATAGGAATATTACACACGCATGAAATATTGCCTAGCAAGTCACAGGGAAAGGGCTGAATAATTGAAATACAAGAATAATAAATTTATAAAAGAAAAGAGGCCATTGCTTTGACTACTGAACACAGAGCAACTTAGACTGGCCATCAACCAAATTTAGGTATATGCATATCCCATGGTAAAATACTCCAGAAAGTAACAAATAATTGAACAATAGTATCAAATAAACTTTGATATTGTTTAAGCATTCATTTCACTAAAACTGGATAAATGTGAAAGCTGCAGTGGTTAATTGTGCCAAAACGGACAAGTTCTAGTTTAACTAACAGACTTGTAAGTTCAATCGAAGGTTCACAAATTGACCAATTAATATCACTACATAACCTCTTCCAGCTATCAAGCATTCCAGCTTCTTCAGATGTAAGCTAATTGTTGAAATATGTTGTATTGGGACCGGATCCATATCTGGATCCGGATCCCTTGGACGCGGGTACCGAGGACGGCTCGGTACCCTAGGCGGCTTCTCCCCTCTCTCCTTTATATTCTCACTTATGTGTAATTGTTGAATTAAGTGAATAAGAATTTTCTCTCTCCTAGGGTTGTGGTGTGCCCCTAGGTTAGAGCTTCCCCGTGGTTTTTTTCATCGTTCTGAGGTTTTTCCACATGTTCGTTCCTTGCTCTATTCTTGTGGTTTGTGTTTCTACATGGTATCAGAGCCGCCGTATGCGATCTATTGGTGTTTTTCGTCGTGATCTCGCCGTTCGTGTTTTCCGCGCCGCCGCCCCGGGATCTGCATCGCTGCCCAGGGTTCCGCGCCGTCACCTCGGGATTCGTGCCGCCGCTTTGGGTTTCGTGCCGTCACCTCGGGATTCGTGTCATCGTCTAGGGTTCCGTGTCATCGCCTAGGGATCTGCGCCGTCGTCTTCTCAGTTTCCTCCGCTGCCCTTTCTGTGTTTTTTTGCGATGGCCGACGCCGTACTTCCTGCCGTTGCTGATGTCCAGGGCACGGGCAGCAATCTCAAGGGTGAAAACGTCCCCGTACATGTTACTTCTATCCGGCTGAATAAGGACAACTACCACTCGTGGTCTGCTACCCTAGAAATCGGGATTACTAGTAGAGGCTGCCTACAATATATTACTGGAGAAAAGCCTGCGCCCGCGAAGAATGATCCCCAATGGGCCACTTGGACATTGGAAGATAGTCAGGTCAAAGTTTGGCTTATTAGTTCTGTTTCTGCTGATATGCAGCCCTTGATTCTTCGTAAATCTACTGCATATGAGATGTGGACTATTCTTGCTCGCATGTATGGCCGTAAGAAACGTGTTTTGCATACTTATCAAATCAAACGCAGTATTTATGCTCTCAGACAGGGGGAGTCGTCCGTTGCTCCTTTCTATGCTGCCCTCAAAACCAAATGGGAAGAACTTGACTATCATACGAATGATGACTGGAAAAATGCTTCGGATCAGGCACTATATTGGAAAAAAGAATGGACAGATCGGACTTTTATCTTTCTTGGTGGATTGCGTGACGAGTTTGAGTCGGTCCGCAGTCAACTTCTTAATTGTGATGAGATCCCTGGGATCGAAGAGGTGTATGCTCGCGTTGAGGCTGAGGAACAACGCCGTCAGATTATGCATATTGACACGAGTCACGGGAGCTCTCCTACTGCCTTTGTGAGCCGTACGGCAAGTACAGGTCAGTGTTCTTCTCGGAGATGCAGCCATTGCAATAAATTGGGACACTCTGTGGATTTTTGTTGGGACCTTCACCCTGAGAAGCGTCTTGTTCGTGGTCGTCCTCCCTCCACCCGGCAGGCTCCTTCTGTGCTTGAGCCCAGTCAGAATACGTCTATCAATTTTGCAACATCCAAACTTTCTGCGGATCAACTAAAGGAGTTGCAAGCATACATTAGCCGGTTGTCTACTCAAGATGCAGCTTCTACTTCTGAGGGAGCACACCTCGCCCAGGCTCAGGCCCTTATTACTACTAGTGATCAAGGTAACTCTTCTTTTGGTGATTGGATTGTTGATAGTGGGGCTACCCATCACATGACAGG